>CM033110.1:8314204-8500182 GCA_019321725.1 Paulownia fortunei
ACATATATTTTAATCCCATAATATGTATTGAATATTTTGAAAGATAATATATTTTATTTCCTTGGATGGTATTTGGTTGAAATATACAATTAAATTAACTTGAAAATATTGATATATATATCAATTAAAATTTAAGATATATTTAAAGTATAATTAGTAAAGGTTTTTTAACATAACTTATAAATTGAGAGGATGAGTAGCAAAAGTACTTTGTTTTCTTTTTGTTTCCATCTTTATTGTAATTGTTTGAGGCAAATAAATAGATTTAAAATATTGTTTCAATTAAATTTATTTTTTTATTTTATAAAACTTATTTTACTGACATACACAAGTTTTACAGGCACAATACCTCAAAAATATATTTTTAAATTTTAAAATCTAATAAAATGTAATCAGAATTAAAAACATAAACGAATAACATGTAATAAATATTTTAAAAGTAAATATGTTTTGATTCCTTAGAAAGGCTTAAATAGTTTTATTTGAAATCCCTACGCTTTACATTTTAATTTGAAAAATATAAACATTTAAAATTTTAAAACATTATTAAATATACAATATAAAATTTATTTAAATTTAAAAAATAAGTTTTGAATATTTAAAAAGTAAATATATTTAATTGCTTAGATAATATTTAGCTGAAATAGACAAATAATTTAACATTAGGACATAGGTCTTAGAATAAACAAAATATTTTCCTAAATTCGAAGCAGACGATTCTTAAAGGGGATTGAGCTATTTTTGTTTAGAACAACTAAAGAACTTATTAATATTTAAAAAGTAAAAAATCCAACAAAAATACTATATAAATTAAATACATAAATACTTTATACATATTGAATACTTTAAAAGTAAATACATTGTTGTTCCTTAGAAATTGTTTAGTTGAAATATACAATTTATTGGGCTTTAGAATATTTTTCTAGAAATAGATAAAACTATTTTAAAATAGTTTAATTTTTAAAGTATATTTTCTGAAGGCTTTTTTATATTGTTTTGAAACTTAATTTAAAAGTACATTCTAAATTTTACTCGCACAACAACTCAGAAAGAGAAATATTTAAAAAATTAAAAATCTAATAAAAAAGCATTAAAAATTATATTTAAATAGAGAATTTTCATTCAATAGTTCAAAACTAAACATATTTAATCGAGAGTATTAAATAGTTTCTATTTTGAATAACCAAAGCTTATATACATTAATGTCGAAAGTATAATTAAAGATTTTCTTTATTTTATGCTATTTAATTTAAATGTATATAGTAAATTTTACTATCACAATAACACAAAACATAAATATTTAAAAATCTTAAAAAATGAAATCAATTAAATACATTAATAAGTATTGTGTAACAAATATTTTTATTGTATATCTACATCAGTTACTTTGGGATAGTATTAAATAGTTTTTGTGTAGTGTAACTAAACAATATATAAATAATCTATAATTCTAGAAACTAAAAAAAAACACAAGTTTTTGTCTTTTTATTTATTGTCATTGTTAGAGGCAATTTAGTAGATTTTAAAGATTTAATTATTGAATTGTTTCACTGTATTTTATGAAATATAATTTAAAAGTACATACTAAATTGCACGAGCACATTAACTCAAAAAATATAAAATATTTTAAAAAATTAAATTCTAAAAAAATGATAAAAAAATACCATATGTATTGAATATTTAAAGTAAATATATTTTAATTCCTTAGATAATATTAAACGATTTTATTTAGAATGACTAAAGTGTATAATTCAATTTGAAGAGTGAAATGAAAGGTTTTTCTTTACTTTATGATGTTTAATTTGAAAGAGTATATACAATATCTTACTAGCACAAAAACTAGAAAATATAAAATGTTGAAACATTATAGATCTAAATAAAATGAAACATAAACTAAATAGGCAAATAATAATATGTATTGAATACTTTAAAATTAAATATATTTTAATCCCATAATATGTATTGAATATTTTGAAAGATAATATATTTTATTTCGTTGGATGGTATTTGGTTGAAATATACAATTAAATTAACTTGAAAATATTGATATATATATATATATCAATTAAAAAAATTTAAGATATTTTAAAGTATAATTAGTAATGGTTTTTAACATAACTTATAAATTGAGAGGATGAGTAACAAAAGTACTTTGTTTTCTTTTTGTCTCCATCTTTATTGTAATTGTTTGAGGCAAATAAATAGATTTGAAAGATTGTTTCAATTAAATATATTTTTTTTATTTTATAAAACTTATTTTAACAATACATACAAAGTTTTACAGGCACAATACCTCAAAATATAAATTTTTAAATTTTAAAATCTAATAAAATGTAATCAGAATTAAAAACATAAACGAATAACATGTAATAAATATTTTAAAAGTAAATATGTTTTGATTCCTTAGATGGTATTTGGTTGAAATATACAATTAAATTAACTTGAAAATATTGATATATATATATCAATTAAAAAAAATTAAGATACTTTAAAGTATAATACACATTAAATTTATTAGATAATTTAAGTATAATCCCACATCTCATCATATTATTCATGCATCATTCCTCATACCAGGGAATTTAAAAATATATTTGCTTTTAAAATATTAATTACGCATTATTTACTTTTGTATTTGGTTTACATTTTTTTAGTTTTGTAACTTTTTAAAAATTTATATTTATTATGGTAGTAAGATTTCGTATATACTTTAAATCAAATGTTGTAAAATAAAAAAATCTTTAATTCCACTTTTAAAATTACATTATACAATTTAGTTTTTCTAAACTAAATAGTTTAATACTATCCATAAAATTAAATATATTTACTTCAAAAATAATGGATACATATTATTTATTTTATTATTTTTACAACATTTTTTAGATTTTAAAATTTTTAGATATTTTATATTATTGGGTTATTGTGCTAGTAAAATTTACTATGTACTTTTAGATTAGTATATACTAATAAATTAAATGTCAAAAAATATAGAAAAATATTTAATTATATTATTAAAATTAAAACGTGAACTTTAGTTATTTTAAATACAAACTATTGAAGACGATCTAAGGAATTAAAATATATTTACCTTTAAAATAACTATTACATATTATTTATTTATGTTTTTAATTTGGATTGCATTAATTTAGGAAAATATTTTGTTTATTCTAAGACCTATGTCCTAATGTTAAATTATTTGTCTATTTCAGCTAAATGTTATCTAAGCAATTAAATATATTTACTTTTTAAATATTCAAAACTTATTTTTTAAATTTAAATAAATTTTATATTGTATATTTAATAATGTTTTAAAATTTTAAATGTTTATATTTTTCAAATTAAAATGTAAAGCGTAGGGATTTCAAATAAAACTATTTAAGCCTTTCTAAGGAATCAAAACATATTTACTTTTAAAATATTTATTACATGTTATTCGTTTATGTTTTTAATTCTGATTACATTTTATTAGATTTTAAAATTTTAAAATTTATATTTTTGAGGTATTGTGCCTGTAAAACTTTATATGTACTGTTAAAATAAGTTTTATAAAATAAAAAAATATATTTAATTGAAACAATCTTTTAAATCTATTTATTTGCCTCAAACAATTACAATAAAGATGGAGACAAAAAGAAAACAAAGTACTTTTGCTACTCATACTTGAACAATAAATCCAAATATAAATATTTTAAAATTTTAAAATTAAAAAATGTAGTCAATTAAATTCAAAACTGAGTAATATGCAATGAATATTTCTAAAGTAATAACTAAATTATACATTCTAATTCAAATAATATAATTAAACATTTTTCCATTTTTTTTGACATTTAATTTAAACATAATAAAAAGCATTAAAAATTTTATTTGAATAAATAAAGTATTCCACTATTTCTAAAGTTAACATAATTTAATTGATACTATTAAATAGTTTCTATTTTGAATAACTAACACCTGTGCATTAATGTTGAAAGTAACTATATTAATTCCTTATATAAGATTTAGTTGAAAGAGACAATTAATTTAATTTTAGGGCATAGGTCATATAATAATAATACTATTTTTCTAAATTCAAAAGTATGACTGTTAAAAGGAATTAAATAATTTTTATTAGAATGACTAAGGAATTTAACAATATCTAAAAAGTGAAAAACCATAAAAAAATGCAATATAATTTAAAATAAATTGTACTATCACAGTAAGTCAAAAATAAAAAGTTTTAAAATATTATAAATTTAAAAAATATGCAATGTAAATTAAATAAGAAAATAAACAATATGCAATGAATATTTTAAAAGTAAATATATTTTTTAATTCCATAATATGTTGAATAATTTAAAAGAAATTACATTGTATTTCCTTCGATAGTATTTGGTTGAAATTTACAATTAATTTAACTTTAAAATATTGATCTACTGTAATGAAAGAAATTTTAAAATATTTTAATTTCAAAAGTATAATTACTAAAGGTTTTTAGTGCACTAAGATGACTTTTAAATATAATTAAAAAGTTGATATATAACTTATAAATTAAAAGGAAGAGTAATAAGAATACTTTGTCTTCTTTTTGTCTTCATACTTATTGTTACCGTTTGAGGCAAACTTGTATATTTATAAGGTTTTTAAGTTAAATATTTTTTGTTATTTTGAGAAATTTAATTTAGTAGTATATACAATTACTTTACTAGAACAATAATTTTGAAATTTAAATATTTTAAAATTTTAAAATCTAATAAAACACAATCAAAATTAAAAACAAAAACAAATAATATGTAATAAATAATTTAAAAGTAAATATATTTTAATTCCTTATAGTATTAAATATTTTTTTTATTTAGGATAACTAAAGTAAGCATTTTAATTTTAACAATATAAATAAACATTTTTTCATATTATTTAACATTTAATTTAAAATATATACCGAATTCTACATGCACAATAAATAAAAAATGCAAACATTTAAAATTTTAAAAAATTAATAAAAATACAATACAAATTAAATAAAAAGTTAAAAATATATTATGAATATTTTAAAGTAAACATATTTAATTCCTATGATAAAATTTATTTTAAATATTCGATTAATTTAACTTTAGGATATAGGTCCTATAATAATTATTATAATTTTTTAAATTCAAAAGTATGATTTTTAAAGAGGATTAAAAAAATTATTTTGAATAAGTAAGGAGTCTAATAATATTAAAAAGTAAAAATCCTAGCAAAAATGTATACAATTAATTTAACTTTAGGATATAGGCCATATAATAATTAAAATATTTTTTAAATTCAAAAGTAAGATTGTTAAAGGGGATTAACAATTTTTTATTTTGAATAAGTATGGAGTTTAATAATATTTAAAAATTAAAATCCTAACAAACACGTAGTATATTTTAAATATGGAAATATGTTATCCGTAATGAATTTCTAAAAGTAAATACATTTTAGTTTATTTGATAGTGTTTAGTTGATATATACAATTTATTTAACTTTACAATATCAGTCAAACAATAATTAAAAATATTTAAAAGTAGTTTAATTATGAAAGTATAATTGCTAAAAGTTTTTCTATTTGTTATGAAATTTAATTTAAAAGTACAAACTAAATTTTATTAGCTCAATGACTCAAAAGTAGAAATATTTACAAATTTTAAAATCTAATAAAAATGCAATAAAAATTAAAACTAAACAAATTATTGCTAATCAATATTTCAAAAGTAAACTTATTTTTTGTTCATAGTGTTAAATAGTTTCTACAATGAATAACTAAAGTCTATACATTAATGTTGAAAGTGTAATTTAATATTTTCTTTAGTTTAAGCTAATAAATTTACATGTATATACTAAATTTTACTAATACGATAACTCTAAATAAAAATATTTAAAACATTTAATATCTAAACAACTGAATTCAAATAAATAAAAAAGTAAATAATATATAACGAACATTTTTAAAGTATAAATATTTTAGTTCCTTTGTTAGTGCTATATAGTGTTTATTTAGAGTAAATAAACAATATATAAATATTCTAAAATTCTAAAATCTAATAAAAACGCAAATCTTTTTGTCATTTTATTTATTGTCGATATTACAGGCAAATTAGTAGAATTAAAAGATTCAATTATTGAAATATTTTTTTTATTTTTTGAAATATAATTTAAAAGTATATACTAAATTGTACTATCACAATAAGTCAAAAATAAAAAGTTTTAAAATAATACAAATCTAAAAAATATGCAATGTAAACTAAATAAAAAAATAAACAATGTGCAATGAATATTTTAAAAGTAAATATATTTTTTAATTCCATAATATGTTGAATAATTTAAAAGAAAATACATTGTATTTCCTTCGATAGTATTTGGTTGAAATTTACAATTAATTTAACTTTAAAATATTGATCTACTATAATGAACGAAATTTTGAAATATTTTAATGTCAAAAGTATAATTACTAAAGGTTTTTAGCGCACTCAAATGACTTTTAAACATAAATACAAAGTTGATATATAACTTATAAATTAAGAGGAAGAGTAATAGAAATACTTTGTCTTTTTTTTGTCTTCATATTTATTGTTACTCTTTGAGGCAAATTAGTATTTTTATAAGGTTTTTTAAGTTAAATATTCTTCGTTATGTTAAGAAATTTAATTTAGTAGAATATACAAATATTTTACTAGAACAATAACTTTTGAAATTTAAATATTTTAAAATTTTAAAATCTAATAAAACACAATCAAAATTAAAAACAAAAATAAATAATATGTAATAAATATTTTTAAAAGTAAATATATTTTAATTCCTTTTAGTATTAAATAGTTTTTTTTATTTAGAATAACTAAAGTAAACATTTTAATTTTAACAATATAATTCAACATTTTTTCATATTATTTAACATTTAATTGAAAAGTATATATCGAATCCTACCTGCACAATAAATAAAAAATACAAACATTTAAAATTTTAAAAAATTAATAAAATTAAAATACAAATTAAATAAAAAGTTAAAAATATATTATGAATATTTTAAAAGTAAACATATTTAATTCCTATGATAAAATTTATTTTAAATATTCGATTAATTTAACTTTAGGATATAGGTCCTATAATAATTATTATAATTTTTTAAATTCAAAAGTATGATTTTTAAAGAGGATTAAAAAAATTATTTTGAATAAGTAAGGAGTCTAATAATATTAAAAAGTAAAAATCCTAGCAAAAATGTATACAATTAATTTAACTTTAGGATATAGGCCATATAATAATTAAAATATTTTTTAAATTCAAAAGTAAGATTGTTAAAGGGGATTAACAATTTTTTATTTTGAATAAGTATGGAGTTTAATAATATTTAAAAATTAAAATCCTAACAAACACGTAGTATAATTTAAATATGTAAATATGTTATGCATAATTAATTTTTAAAAGTAAATACATTTTAGTTTATTTGATAGTGTTTAGTTGATATATACAATTTATTTAACTTTACAATATCAGTCAAACAATAATTAAAAATATTTAAAAGTAGTTTAATTATGAAAGTATAATTGCTAAAAGTTTTTCTATTTGTTATGAAATTTAATTTAAAAGTACAAACTAAATTTTATTAGCTCAATGACTCAAAAGTAGAAATATTTACAAATTTTAAAATCTAATAAAAATGCAATAAAAATTAAAACTAAACAAATTATTGCTAATCAATATTTCAAAAGTAAACTTATTTTTTGTTCATAGTGTTAAATAGTTTCTACAATGAATAACTAAAGTCTATACATTAATGTTGAAAGTGTAATTTAATATTTTCTTTAGTTTAAGCTAATAAATTTACATGTATATACTAAATTTTACTAATACGATAACTCTAAATAAAAATATTTAAAACATTTAATATCTAAACAACTGAATTCAAATAAATAAAAAAGTAAATAATATATAACGAACATTTTTAAAGTATAAATATTTTAGTTCCTTTGTTAGTGCTATATAGTGTTTATTTAGAGTAAATAAACAATATATAAATATTCTAAAATTCTAAAATCTAATAAAAACGCAAATCTTTTTGTCATTTTATTTATTGTCGATATTACAGGCAAATTAGTAGAATTAAAAGATTCAATTATTGAAATATTTTTTTTATTTTTTGAAATATAATTTAAAAGTATATACTAAATTGTACTATCACAATAAGTCAAAAATAAAAAGTTTTAAAATAATACAAATCTAAAAAATATGCAATGTAAACTAAATAAAAAAAAAACAATGTGCAATGAATATTTTAAAAGTAAATATATTTTTTAATTCCATAATATGTTGAATAATTTAAAAGAAAATACATTGTATTTCCTTCGATAGTATTTGGTTGAAATTTACAATTAATTTAACTTTAAAATATTGATCTACTATAATGAACGAAATTTTGAAATATTTTAATGTCAAAAGTATAATTACTAAAGGTTTTTAGCGCACTCAAATGACTTTTAAACATAAATACAAAGTTGATATATAACTTATAAATTAAGAGGAAGAGTAATAGAAATACTTTGTCTTTTTTTTGTCTTCATATTTATTGTTACTCTTTGAGGCAAATTAGTATTTTTATAAGGTTTTTTAAGTTAAATATTCTTCGTTATGTTAAGAAATTTAATTTAGTAGAATATACAAATATTTTACTAGAACAATAACTTTTGAAATTTAAATATTTTAAAATTTTAAAATCTAATAAAACACAATCAAAATTAAAAACAAAAATAAATAATATGTAATAAATATTTTTAAAAGTAAATATATTTTAATTCCTTTTAGTATTAAATAGTTTTTTTTATTTAGAATAACTAAAGTAAACATTTTAATTTTAACAATATAATTCAACATTTTTTCATATTATTTAACATTTAATTGAAAAGTATATATCGAATCCTACCTGCACAATAAATAAAAAATACAAACATTTAAAATTTTAAAAAATTAATAAAATTAAAATACAAATTAAATATAATTTAAAAAATATTTGAATATTTTAAAAGTAAACATATTTAATTCCTATGATAGTACTTATTTTAGATATAAAATTAATTTAACTTTAGGATATAGGCCATATAATAATTAAAATATTTTTTTAAATTCAAAAATAAGATTGTTAAATGGGATTAACAACTTTTTATTTCAAATAAGTAAGGAGTTTAATAATATTTTAAAAGTAAAAAACTTAACAAACACGTAGTATAATTTAAATATGTAAATATGTTATGCATAATTAATTTTTAAAAGTAAATACATTTTAGCTTATTAGATAGTGTTTAGTTGATATATATTATTTAACTTTACAATATCGGTTAAAGAATAACTAAAAATATTTAAAAGTAGTTTAGTTTTGAAAGTATAATTAATAAAAGTTTTTCTATTTGTTATGAAATTTAATTTAAAAGTACAAACTAAATTTTATTAGCACAATAACTCAAAAATAGAAATAATTAAAAAATTTAAAATCAAATAAAAATGCAATAAAAATTAAAATTAAATAAATTATTTGTATTCAATGTTTCAAAAGTAAACTTACTTTTTATTGATAGTGTTAAATAGTTTCTATAATGAATAACTAAAGTCTATACATTAATGTTGAAAGTGTAATTAAATGTTTCCTTTAGTTTACGCTATTAAATTTAAATGTATATACTATATTTTACTAGCACAATAACTACAAATATAAATATTTAAAAAATTTAATATCTAAACAACTAAATTCAATTAAATAAAAAATAAATAATATATAACAAATATTTTTGAAGTATATATGTTTCAGTTCCATTGATAGTATTACATAGTGTTTATTTAGAGTAAATAAACATTATATAAATATTCTAAAAGTCCCAAATCTAATAAAAACGCAATTCTTTTTGTCTTTTTATTTATTGTCATTGTTAGAGGCAAACTAGTAGAATTAAAAGATTCAATTATTGAAATATTTCTCTATCTTTTATAAAATATAATTTAAAAGTGTATACAAAAGTAATTATATTTTTTAATTCCATAATCCTAACAAAAACGTAATATAATTTAAATATGGAAATATGTTATACATAATGAATTTTTAAAAGTAAAAGTATATCCAAAATTGTACTATCACAATAAGTTAAAAAATAAAAAGTTTTAAAATATTACAAATCTAAAAAATATGCAACGTAAACTAAATAAAAAATAAACAATGTGCATTGAATAATTTAAAAGTAAATATATTTTTTAATTTCATAATACATATTGAATAATTTAAAAGTAAATATATTTTTTAATTTCATAATACATATTGAATAATTTAAAAGAAAATACATTGTATATCCTTGATCTACTCTAATGAAAGAAATTTGAAAATATTTTAATTTCAAAAGCATAATTACTAAAGGTTTTTAGCGCACTAAGATGACTTTTAAATATAAATAAATTTTTTACATGTAACTTATAAATTGAGAGGAAGAGTAATTGGAATACTTTGTCTTCTTTTTGTCTTCATAATTATTGTTACTGTTTGAGGCAAATTAGTAGATTTATAAGGTTTTTTAACTTAAATATTTCTCGTTATCTTAAGAAATTTAATTTAGTAGTATATACAAATATTTTACTAGAACAATAACACTGAAATTTAAATATTTTAATAAAACACAATATGGGAATATGTTATGCATAATGAATTTTTAAAAGTAAATACATTTTGTTTATTAGATAGAGTTTAGTTGATGTATACAATTTATTTTACTTTACAATATCGGTCAAAGAATAATTAATAATATTCTAAAGTAGTTTAATTTTGAAAGTATAATTACTAAAAGTTTTTCTATTTGTTATGAAATTTAAGTTATAAGTACAAACTAAATTTTATCAGCACAATAACTCAAAAATAGAAATATTTAAAAACTTTAAAATGTAATAAAAATGAAATTAAAATTAAAATTAAAGAAATTATTTAAATTTATTTTTGTTGATAGTGTTAAATAATTTCTATAATGAATAACTAAAGTTTGTACATTAATGTTGAAAGTGTAATTAAATATTTTCTTTTGTTTAAGCTATTAAATTTAAATGTATATACTAAATTTTACTAGCACAATAACTACAAATATAAATATTTAAAAAATTTAATATCTAAACAACTGAATTCATTTAAGTAAAAAATATATATTACGAACATTTTAAAGTATATATTTAGTTCATTTGTTAGTATTATATAGTGTTTATTTAGTTCCTTTGTTAGTATTATATTGTGTTTATTTAGAGTAAATAAACAATATATAAATATTCTAAAATTCTAAAATCTAATAAAAATATAATTTTTTTATCTTTTTATTTATTGTCATTGTTAGAGACAAATTAGTAGAATTAAAAGATTCAATTATTGAAATATTTCTCTATATTTTATGAAATATAATTTAAAAGTATATACTAAATTGTACTATCACAATAAGTCAAAATTAAAAAGTTTTAAAATGTTACAAATCTAAAAAATATGGAACATAAACTAAATAAAAAATAAACAATGTGCATTGAATAATTTAAAAGTAAATATATTTTTTAATTCCATAATACATATTGAATAATTTAAAAGAAAATACATTGTATTTCCTTGATCTACTCTAATGAAAGAAATTTGAAAATATTTTAATTTCAAAAGCATAATTACTAAAGGTTTTTAACGCACTAAGATGACTTTTAAATATAAATAAAAAATTTACATGTAACTTATAAATTGAGAGGAAGAGTAATTGGAATACTTTGTCTTCTTTTTGTCTTCATAATTATTGTTACTGTTTGAGGCAAATTAGTAGATTTATAAGGTTTTTTAACTTAAATATTTCTCGTTATGTTAAGAAATTTAATTTAGTAGTATATACAAATATTTTACTAGAACAATAACACTGAAATTTAAATATTTTAATAAAACACAATCAAAATAAAAAATAAAAACAAATAATATGTAAATATTTTACAAGTAAATATTTTTAATTCCTTATAGTATTAAATAGTTTTTTATTTAGAATAACTAAAGTAAACCTTTTTATTTTAACAATATAATTAAACATTTTTCCATATTATTTATCATTTATTTTAAAAGTATGTACCGAATCCTACCTACATAATAAATAAAAAATACAAACATTTTAAATTTTAAAAAATTAATAAAAATACAATACAAATTAAATAGAAAGTTGAAAAATATATTTTGAATATATAAAAATAAACATATTTAATTCCTATGATATTATTTATTTTAAATATACAATTAATTTAACTTTATGATATAGGCCCTATAATAATTAAAATACTTTTTTTAAATTCAAAAGCTTGATTGTTAAAGGTGATTAAAGTTTTTTTATTTCGAACAAGTAAGGAGTTCAATAATATTTTAAAAGTAAAAATCCTAACAAAAACGTAAAATAAGTTAAATATGGAAATATGTTATGCGTAATGAATTTTTAAAAGTAAATACATTTTAGTTTATTAGATATAGTTTAGTTGATGTATACAATTTATTTAACTTTACAATATCGGTCAAAGAATAATTAAAAATATTCAAAAGTAGTTTAATTTTGAAAGTCTAATTACTTAAAGCTTTTCTATTTGTTATGAAATTTAATTTAAATGTACAAAATAAAATTTATTAGCACAATAACTTAAAAATAGAAATATTTAAAAAATTTAAAATATAATAAAAATGCAATAAAGTATATAACGAAATTAAGTAAAAAATATATTATATAACGAACATTTTTAAAGTATATGTTTAGTTCCTTTGTTAGTATTGTATAGTGTTTATTTAGAGTAAATAAACAATATATAAATATCCTAAACTTCCAAAATCTAATAAAAACGCAATTTTTTTTGTCTTTTTATTTACTGTCATTGTTAGAGGCAAATTAGTAGAATTAAAAGATTCAATTATTGAAATATTTCTCTATATTTTATGAAATATAATTTAAAAGTATATACTAAATTATACTATCACAATAAGTCAAAAATAAAAAGTTTTAAAATGTTACAAATCTAAAAAATAAGCAAAGTAAACTAATTAAAAAAAATAAACAATGGGCATTGAATATTTTAAAAGTAAATATATGTTTTAATTCCATAATATCTATTGAATAATTTAAAATAAAATATATTTTATTTCCTTCGATAGTATTTGGTTGAAATATACAATTAATTTAACTTTAAAATATTAATCTACTGTAATGAAAGAAATTTTGAAATATTTTAATTTAAAAGTATATTTACTAAAGGTTTTTAGCGCACTATGATAACTTTTAAATATAAATACAAAGTTGATATATAACTTAGAAATTGAGAAGAAGAGTAATAGGAATACTTTGTCTTCTTTTTGTCTTCATATTTAAAAGTAGTTTAATTTTGAAAGTATAATTACTAAAAGTTTTTCTATTTGTTATGAAATTTAATTTAAAAGTACAAACTAAATTTTATTAGCACAATAGTTCAAAAATAGAAATATTTAAAGAATTTAAAATCTAATAAAAATGCAACAAAAATTAAAATTAAATAAATTATTTGTATTCAATGTTTCAAAAATAAACTTATTTTTGTTCATAATGTTAAATAATTTCCATAATGAACAACTAAAGTCTATACATTAATGTTGAAAGCGTAATTAAATGTTTTTTTTAGTTTACGCTATTAAATTTAAATGTATATACTAAATTTTACTAGCACAATAACTACAAATATAAATATTTATAAAATTTAATATCTAAACTACTGAATTCAATTAAGTCAAAAAAATAATATATAACGAACATTTTTAAAGTATATATTTAGTTCCTTTGTTAGTATTGTATAGTGTTTATTTAGAGTAAATAAATAATATATAAATATTCTAAACTTCCAAAATCTAATAAAAATGCGATTTTTTTTGTCTTTTTATTTACTGTCATTGTTAGAGGCAAATTAGTAGAATTAAAAGATTCAATTATTGAAATATTTTTTTATATTTTATGAAATATAATTTAAAAGTATATACTAAATTGTACTATCACAATAAGTCAAAAATAAAAAGTTTTAAAATGTTACAAATCCAAAAAATATGCAAAGTAAACTAATTAAAAAAAATAAACAATGGGCATTGAATATTTTAAAAGTAAATATGTGTTTTAATTCCATAATATCTATTGAATAATTTAAAATAAAATATATTGTATTTCCTTCGATAGTATTTGGTTGAAATTTATAATTAATTTAACTTTAAAATATTAATCTACTGTAATGAATGAAATTTTGAAATATTTTAATTTCATAAGTATATTTACTAAAGGTAGCGCACTACGATAACTTTTAAATATAAATACAAAGTTGATATATAACTTATAAATTGAGAAGAAGAGTAATAGGAATACTTTATCTTCTTTTTGTCTTCATATTTGTTGTTACTGTTTGAGGCAAATTAGTAGATTTATAAGGTTTTTCAAGTTAAATATTTTTTATTATTTTAAAAACGTTAATTTAGTAGTATATACAAATATTTTACTTGAACAAAAACATTGAAATTTAAATATTTAAAAAATTTAAAATCTAATAAAACACCATCAAAATAAAAAACAAAAATAAATAATGCCTAATAAATATTTTAAAAGTAAATATATTTTAATTCCTTAGGGTATTAAATAGTTTTTTATTTAAAATAACTAGACTAAGCATTTTAATTTTAATAATATAATTAAACATTTTCCATATTATTTAACATTAAATTTAAAAGTATATACCAAATCCTACCTGCGCAATAAATAAAAAGTACAAACATTTAAAATTTAAAGAAATGAATAAAAATACAATACAAATTAAATAAAAAGTTAAAAATTATATTTGAATATTTTAAAAGTAAAAAGATTTAATTCCTATGATAGTATTTATTTTAATATACAATTAATTTAACTTTAGGATATGGGCCTTATAATAATTAAAAATATTTTTTTAAATTCAAAAGCATGATTGTTAAAGGGGATTAAAGATTTTTTATTTCGAAAAAGTAAGGAGTTTGATAATATTTAAAAAGTAAAAATCCTAACAAAAATGTAATATAATTTAAATAAGGAAATATGTTATGCGTAATGAATTTTTAAATGTAAATACATTTTAGTTTATTAGATAGTGTTTAGTTGATATATACAATTTATTTAACTTTACAATATCGGTCAAAGAATAATTAAAAATATTTAAAAGTAGTTTAATATTGAAAGTATAATTACTAAAAGTTTTTCTATTTGTTATGAAATTTAATTTAAAAGTACAAACTAAATTTTATTAGCACAATAGTTCAAAAATAGAAATATTTGAAGAATTTAAAATCTAATAAAAATGCAACAAAAATTAAAATTAAATAAATTATTTGTATTCAATGTTTAAAAAATAAACTTATTTTTGTTCAAAGTGTTAAATAATTTCCATAATGAACAATTAAAATCTCTACATTAATGTTGAAAGCGTAATTAAACGTTTTGTTTAGTTTACGCTATTAAATTTAAATGTATATGCCAAATTTTACTAGCACAATAACTACAAATATAAATATTTATAAAATTTAAAATCTAAACTACTGAATTCAATTAAGTAAAAAATATAATATATAACGAACATTTTTAAAGTATATATTTAGTTCCTTTGTTAGTATTGTATAGTGTTTATTTAGAGTAAATAAATAATATATAAATATTCTAAACTTCCAAAATCTAATAAAAATGCGATTTTTTTTGTCTTTTTATTTATTGTCATTGCTAGAGGCAAATTAGTAGAATTAAAAGATTCAATTATTGAAATATTTCTCTATATTTTATGAAATATAATTTAAAAGTATATACTAAATTGTACTATCACAATAAGTCAAAAATAAAAAGTTTTAAAATGTTACAAATCTAAAAAATAAGCAAAGTAAACTAATTAAAAAAAATAAACAATGGGCATTGAATATTTTAAAAGTAAATATATGTTTTAATTCCATAATATCTATTGAAAATTTTAAAATAAAATATATTTTATTTCCTTCTATAGTATTTGGTTGAAATTTACAATTAATTTAACTTTAAAATATTAATCTACTGGGCAGTCTGCATTCGTTAACGAATTTGTATCACAGCTTCTATCATTTCTTGAATCATATTTAGGCCCAAAAACTTCTTTTCACCAACCTCATCTGAATGAACTTGAGATCTACATTTTCTACCATGTAATGATTCATAGGGGGCCATTCCAATAGTGGATTGATAACTGTTATTATAAGAAAAATCCGCTAAAGGTAAAAATCTGCTCCATTGACCATGAAAATCTAATACACTAGCTTTCAACTTATCTTCCAATGTTTATACTGTTCGCTCTGATTGTTCATCAGTCTGGGGATGATATACAGTATTGAAAGATAATTGTGTTCCCAATTCCTTGTTTAAACTCTTCCACAACATAAACAAAAACCTTGAATCTCTATCATAAATAATAGATCGTGGTACAATATGACCACTTCCTATATATATATATATATTTGTGCAAAACTATAATGTCGAATTATCTCCTACATAACCAATAATAAACATCTTGCATGAATATGCATCTAATCAATACAAATAGCATGATTGCACGAACATGAATAATTATCACTATATGCTCCATTTATGCTTTAACATGCATTAGTACATAAAATATGAGATCAAACTTTTTTTTTTTATTAACGTATTCCTTAAGTGACTTTTTGTTGTGAAAAACTCGGTATCTCGATTAAGAAAGATTAATGTGCTGAATGGCAATGAAATGAATTATTTGTATTGCTCCTTTCTTGTTACATTCGAAAGTGATTAATTGCCTAAATATTTGCTTGAAATATGTTACATTTGGCTAAGAGCTAAAAGTATGCAAAATGGTGCAATTTGATTGGTTGGTTGACTAGGTTGCATGAAATCATTCTACACCGCATTACACTTGATTATAACACCAAAACATCAATTTTGTCATCTCCCTAGCCCATAAACGTGGATCTTTGCATAAGAGGACACCAAACATGATTCAACCAATCATAACCCTCCACTTACCTCTCTTTGAAATGTCAGAAAAATCATTTTCATTCATATTTTCTAGTGGAAGCTCCTCAAAAACGACCAGCCCTTCTTTTCCTAAGTTTCTCCCAAATTTCTACACTCTCTTACTCACAAAAATTGAATTCAATCCATAGGAATCCATAAAACACAAACTAGAACAAGTTTCCACCCTTTTAAGCTTGAAAACCTTTGATTTTGAAGCTTAATTCCAATTTAATCAAGGTATATTCTTTTTCAATGTTTGTTATGATGAATTTGGAGTATCTAGGATGATTACATGTTTTAGTATGTTTATGTATGAATGAAAACTCAAGTGGATAGACTTGAAGCCAAAACCAAGATAGTTAAGCTACTTTTTGGCAAAATTGATAGTCTTGTGAAATATGCTAAATTTACTTGTTTCTATTGATTTTGTAATGCTTATATTGTGTTTGAAAGTGCCTACAAATGATTGTGAACAGTAGCAATTAGGTTGCTTAATTGAAGGTTAGAATCAATTTAAGTTACAACTGAGTTTAAATCATGTTAATTTGGATTGTGTTCAAGTTTTGTGGGTTGCCCTAATAATTATGTTTGAATTATTAGTTATTTAATGACTACCCTAACGTTTAATGACTTGAATTAGTAGTAAAATATGGAGTATGCATTATTTTTGAGGTCATGTAATGCATATGAAATTGTTTACAAAGGATTGAAAAGTGTGTGATTTTAATTAGAATAGATTATGTGATTTATTAAAAGGATATTAAAAGGTACCTGATTTAATTATGTTAGGCCTTTAAGACATCATATATTCCAAAGGGATTGACCTTTTCACTTGGCTTAAAGCAGACTTGAGGTAAGTTGAAACTTTCATTTGCTGCATCACAAGAATCATATAATGTTGTTCATGTTTCAATGTGATTGTCATTATTTGTCAAGTGTTGTAATGTTTGATGCATTCATGGTTCATGAAGCATGATACTACTAAGAATATAATTAGATTTTTGAAAAGGAAGTATGGTACTTGATTGATGGTCGGGTAGACAAGGGACGCGGGAGGGACCGACGGACCCAACAAATGGTGACAAATACTTGAGGTTGAAAAATTGGTATAGAAAAGCCATAATGAATGATCTAAATACGGCTAATACCTTAGGTTGAAAGACCACGTATGGAAACCCCGTATTATTTATCTTATTGGCCAATCATTATGAACAGGTTCTGAAAACCACGATCTATCGCTATTAGTTAGGTACATACTTCAAGGGCCTTAAAGCATGATTTATGAATGAAAGTTATTAAATTGAATAATGCATTCAATCATTTATGTGATTTACATGTACACTATTTGTTATTGCATTAGTTTCACCTTATTGAGCCTTTAACTCATTAGATTCATGTTATGTAGATGGAAATGTACAAGTTTAGAGGTTGACTAAGTCTCCAGAGCAGTTGGACAGAGATTTGTTCATATGCTATGCTTCAAGCTATTTTTATAGCCTATTTTGAAAACTCTGTACTATTTTTTAAATAAGCCGTTCTGTTATGGTTTTGTAAATAGATATGTTAAACTATAGATGGGATAATAGCATTATGTACTCAATGTAAATGGTGTGTTTATAATAAAATGAAATAATAAATGAATTCAAGTTTTTTCTCTTATAGCCAAAAAGGGAATTTTTTTAGAACTATAACTCTAGTATTGATGAAAAGTTAATATTTCTTGATTTAACTGTATTAACTTGTTTAGGTTCTGCAATTAGGTTAAGAGGTGTTCAAATAACGATCCATGGAATAAGTGGAAAAAATTGGAAGAAAGTCAGTAGACTTAGTTAACCTGTCAACAATAACCTAAATAACACCATGACCTTTATTTGTTTTGGGTAATCAAGACATTCTCATCCATAGTAATTCTTTCCCATTTTCTCTCTGAAATAAATAAAGGTTGCAAGGTTTCTACTGGTGTTTGATGTTCTGCCTTTATTTATTGATATGTTAAACATTGTTCTATAAATTGAGCAACATCTCTTTTCATAACTGGCCACCAGTAATGTGTTATCAAATCTCTATACATTTTAGTAGCTAAATGTGGAATTGAATGTGCCTCTGCCAAAATACATTTTAGTCTTTTTTTTTTTGGAATCGCAAAATACCATTCTCTGACATCTAAAAATCAGAAGACTTTCTAAAGTAATATCTTTCATCATTTTAGTAAAATATTCTTCAATTTGTTGTCCCTATTGAATTTTATCAATCAAAGTCGATTGGAGTGTCAAAGGTGCAAATTTGGCCTCCAATGATCCTTATTGTATAATCTCTACATCCATTTTCTGTAGCTCCATTAACTCTGGTTTCTAAGTCAAAGCTATAGCTGCGGTATTTTGTATTGATTTCCTACACAATGCATCAGCCACAATATTAGCTTTACCAAGATGATAGTTGATAATACAATCATAATCTTTCACCAACTCTAACCACCTTTGATGTCGCATATTTAATTATTTTTGGGTGAAGAAATATTTTAAGCTCTTATGATCAGTATATATCTCACATCGTTCACCATACAAATAATGTCTCCGTATTAAGTGCAAACACCACTCACTGCAAGCTCTAAATCATGTGTGGGATAATTTTTTTCGTACTCTTTAAGTTGTTTGGATGCATATGCAACTACTTTACCATTTTGCATCAATACACATCCCAACCCATTTTTTGAAGCATCACTGTAAACCACAAAGCCTCTAGTACCCGATGGAATAGAAAAAATAGGAGCTAAAGTTAACCTCTTCTTCAATTTCTAAAAACTTTTCTCACAAGCATCTATCAATCTAAATGTCGAGCATTTTCTGGTTAGTTGTGTTCAAGGAGAAGATATCTTAGATAATCCCTTCACAAATCTACGGTAATATCCAGCTAAACTCAAAAAACTTCATACTTCTGAAGGATTAGTAGGTTGTGACTAGCTATTAATTGTTTCTACTTTACTTGGATTTATAGATATTCTAACTCCTGATATTACATGTACCAGAAATACCACTCAATCTAACCAAAATTCACATTTCTTAACTTTAGCATATAATTGTTTCTCTTTCAGAACCTCTAAAAGCATTCTCAGATGTTTGCCCATGCTCTTATTCCGTGCTAGAGTAAATCAGGATATCATCAACAAACACAATAACAAATCTATCAAGAAAATTTTTAAATACCCGATTCATCAAATCCATAAAAGCTGTTGGAGCATTTGTCAACCTAAATGGCATCACCAAAAATTTATAATGTCCATATCTTGTGCTAAATGTTGTCTTGGCGATATCAATTGTTGGTATCCAGATTGCAGATCAATTTTTGAAAATATAGATGTACCTTGGAGCTGATCAAATAAATCTCCTATTCTAGGCAGAGGATACTTATTCTTGATTGTAACTTTATTTAACTTTTGGTAGTCTATACATAATCGCATTGTACCATCCTTCTTACGTACAAATAGAACTGGTGCACCCCATGGTGAAAAGGTGGGTCTAATATAAACTTTATCTAATAATTCTTGTATTTGTATCTTTAATTATTTCAACTCGATTGGTGCCATTCGGTATGGAGATTTAGATATTGGAGGTGTTCCTGGATTTAGTTCAATGACAAACTCTATCTCATCAGGAAATACTTCTGGATACTCCCGAACAATTGGCACTTCATTAAGGATTGGATTATGTTGTTCTTCAATGCTCATAACACTCACCAAATCCCTCACAGTCACTATCCAATAATCTTTGTGCTTTAAATGCTGATATAATCGGGAATTTGGAGCTTTTTAAGATTCTAATAAAGGTAAACAATTCCTCTTCAGGAGGTTGAAAAGTCATTGTCTTCCTCTGACAATCTGTGGTAGCACTATACTTTAACAACCAATCCCTATCCAAAATCATATCATAGTCATTTATTACAATTAAATCAGTGTTAGAGTTATTTATTTTTAATGGGAATAACACAATCTCTTAAAACATGATTAGTTTGTTTTGAATCTCCAGAAGGAATTATCACATTGTAACTGACCTTACAATGTGTTAATTCCATAATATTGATTAATATTTTAAAGTTAAATTAATTGTAAATTTCAACCAAATACTATCGAAGGAAATAAAATATATTTTATTTTAAAATTTTCAATAGATATTATGGAATTAAAACATAATTCAATGCCCATTGTTTATTTTTTTTAATTAGTTTACTTTGCTTATTTTTTAGATTTGTAACATTTTAAAACCTTTTATTTTTGACTTATTGTGATAGTACAATTTAGTATATACTTTTAAATTATATTTCATAAAATATAGAGAAATATTTCAATAATTAAATCTTTTAATTCTACTAATTTGCCTCTAGCAATGACAGTAAATAAAAAGACAAAAAAAATTACATTTTTATTAGATTTTGAAAGTTTAGAATATTTATATATTCTAATTAACTTAGCAAAAATCAAGGAGTCAGAGGATAGAATTCAAGAAAGAGAAGAGTCAATTCCATGGATCACGATTCTACTTCGTTATGAATTTCATGAATTTGTGGTTAGGATTAATGTTTAGTTATGTGACAATAGGAATTCCAAATGTATATGATATTCTTTCCCAAGATATATCAAATCTACCACTAGAAAGTAACCAGTTATATCTCTATAACAGGTTTAACTAACTAATGATACATTGAACTTTGTGACTTCCTCTAGCTTTCAACAATTATGTCTATGATACTGTGTGTACTAAATCCTATATCACTATAGCAACCTAGCCCATGATATACATTACACAAGTATTTATTGCAATACTACCTCCCAGTATCAATCACAACAACAAAGATCATTTCAAAGTTGGCCAACCTTCAAAAATCATTAAGAACATATTGTATGATCATCACAAATCAAACATCATCCACACCACAATTAAGATATCAATTCATAAATTCATAGAAATGGCTTTCCAAACCTTGACAAAAGGTGGTTTAACTTATATTAATATCAAGTAAACACCAAGTATCTCCCAACGTCATGTTTTTTACAAATTTCTCAAAATAAAACAATTTAAAGAAGAAACTAAGGAAGAAGATTACAACCACTAAAGGATACTTCACTTCTAGCTTTGGATCTTCAATGCCTAATGTAAGCTCTTTCTTTTCTTGGCTTCAAATCCCAAGCTTTTTGAAAATAGATATGTGTGTTTTGATGTAGTTTGTGTGGAGATATTGAGAAATGTATGTTGTGGGTGGAGTGAAAATATATATGAGAATTTTGGTGTAAAGTGTGTGTGGGTGATGAATTGTATGATATTAAGTGTGATGTGTATTCGGTGTATATAGTATATATACAAGCATATCACATGAGTGGTGATGTGTATATTGTATCTAAGGTGTGAGCAACAAGAAATATACTAAAATGACACTTAGGTCACCACTTGTCACATAAGAAGGGCTAAAGAATCTTTTTCTATTAAACATTTGGTGTAGTGGCGCTTAGAACTGGTGCCACAACGCCAAACTCTAATCCTAGCTATAGTATGGTTTTTTACAGTGGTACTCCAACTCTTGTTTCCCATGTCGCAGTGCAAAACTTTCTCATCATCTAGTGTTGTGGCATGGTATTCTGGAGTTGTAACGCCAAAACTCCTTAACCTACTGCCTGATTTTTAGTGTTGGTGTCGCGATGTCTGTTTCTCGTGTCGCAGTGCAAAACATTCTTATCAACTTATGCCGTAGTGCTAAACTAGCTTGGACTATACTGTTTAGCCTCTTTCAGTTGATTTTTAACTTCTTTTTAGGACGAACTGGCTTTTAGTGTCTTCATAAAAATTATAGCCCTAGATTTCTCTATCTGCTTGAATCAACTCAATATCATATTTGTGGAGAAATTTATGCCAAAAATATGAAGACTGCCACTTCAGGAAGTTTTTACTGACTCTTTAACCTATTTTTCAAAATTTCAACTCCATTTCTTCAATTCTTGAACCTACGCAATAAATATCACAAGATAAACCACAATTCCATCAATTATGAGATAAAACATCTGAATTTGTGCTTTTGAGAGTATTAGAAATGTGTCAAATTATGAGCTTATCAACTACCCCCAAATTTATCTTTTGCTCGTCCTTGAGCAAAGTTATAAATCAAACTAGACATAAGCACAAAATTCGATCATGAACAATTCAACTTGATCAACCAACATATTGCCATTTATATTGTACACGAGTTTAAAGGGTTATCATAAAACTAATCAACTAACACTTTAAAACTTGTGCTTCATCAATCTAGTCACGAATTCCAAACGTGTGTGTATGGTGTCAAATTTAAGTTTCATGTATGCATTTTTAGTGTGAATTATACAACCAATGACTCACATGATCTAAGTAAAGAAATTCTACGTGTTCCATAAGACTAATATAGATACTAGTAAACTTAGATCAAAAGGACTTAAATAAGCTTGTAACATACAGCCTAAATGAAAGGTAAGGATAAATTAAAGCAAGAGAGCATAATGTGTAGAACATAAAATTCCACTCCCCTTTTTTCTTTCCTTTTCTCTTCCCCACTTCTCTTTCTTTTAGGATTCGTGCTTTTCTTTTCTTTTCTTTTTCAACACATTTTCTTCTTTATTTCTTTTTTTTTCTTGATTCTTCTCTTTTTTTTTCATGAATCTCACCACTTTAATCCATATTTTTTTGCTTTCACAACTCCTAAACTTACTTCTTTTCATCCCCATGGATTATGATCACTTCTTTTCACATCTTCCATATCCACATACCCAATTGCATTTTTTCACACCCAAAATATCTCCATATGATCCCCAACTAAAATCATGCACAAAAAGTCATATATTAGGCTCTCTTAAGGATGATTAATGGGTTTTTGGGCTTCAAGGGCTAGGTATTATGAGCTACAAAAAACAAAGTCGAATGGTGGTTATTCATATGTATTGCATATGCCATGTTTTAGTTAAAGGCTAATGGAATAGCTAGTGATAATGATGTTGTCATGGTAGGCTTTAAGCACAAATGAGTTAATGATGGCCTAAACTATTTTCAAGTTTGCTAGTTATCGAGGATTTTACCTCCAAGAGTAATTAAGTAAGTTTTAGAACACCTCATGTTGACAAAAAACACTCAGTGAATGTAAAATCTAACACCAAGTAACACACAATTAACAAGATTTTTACATAACGTGCCCTATGAAAATTCATCATTCATGACAAAGGCTGACTATACACAAGAATCACCATGTCAAAGATTAGCAATCTTCATTTCTTTTAGACTCTATACAATATCAATTAAAGTTTATCATAGGCCATCGATTATCAAGATAAATCAACCAATCTCAAACATGAGCCTACTCAAGTTTGTTAATAAAAATATCATTGCTATTGAACTTTCATCACACAAGATATGTAATTCACACACAATTCTTCAACATAAATTGAAAAAAATTCACTCAAATTTCACAAAAAGCACAATACCTACACCCAAATATAAATCAAACATTGTCCTCAATGTTTAAAGCATGAAAAAGCGTAAGGGAAAAGAACTACTCCCTCTCAATGAGAACTGCCTCTACAAACATGAGTCTATTGGAGGTCTAATGATAGTCTACACACTACTATGGAGATGAGAACTACAAACAAGAAGAGGGCAAATGAAAGATCATGGACAAAAATAATAAAAAATAAAAACAAAAAAAATAATGTGAGCGATAGAAAGAGTTCTAATTTAAAGTTATTACCTTGACTATAGAGCCTCCATTTGGAGTCAGCTAAAGAAATAATGGTCATGTGTCGAATAATGCCATCTCTCAAATAGTGTTTTAATCTTTTTCCATTGACTTTGAAGGTGTTGTTTATTGGAGTGATCACTTTAGTGACTCCAGAGGGAAAGACTTTAGTCACTTTAAAGGGCCCAGACCATTTAGATCTCAATTTGCCCGGAAAGAACCGCGTTCTTGAATTGTACAACAACATTGGATCCTCCTCAGTGAATTCCCTCTTAGCGATGTGCTTGTCATCATTTTGTCCTGTCCTTGTATAACTTGGCATCTTCATATACTTGATGCCAGAATTCTTCCATCTCATTCAGTTAGAGCAACCTATTTTTACGTGCATATTTCATATCAATGTTAAGAAATCTTGTAGCCTAATATGCAAGATGTTCAAGCTCAATAGAGAGATAACATGCTTTACTGAAAACCAACATGCATGGAGATATGCTAATAGGTGTTTTGAATGCAATCATATAAGCCCATAAAGCATCATGAAAGCATAACACCCAATCTTTCCTAGTCATCTCATAATTTTTCCAAAATGTGTTTGAGTTCCCTATTAAACACTTCTACTTGTCCATTAATTTAACGGTGATAAGGGGTAGCAATTAAATAAGTGATACTATATTTAATCAAAAGAATTTTAAATTGTTTGTTGCAAAAGTATGTACTATCATCACTAATGTTAGCCCTAAGGGTGCCAAATCTAGTGAGAATTTGCTTAACAACAATCCTAGCATTATTAGTTCTCATTGCCTTCGCTTCTACCCACTTAGATACATAATCTACCGTAAACAATATGTATCTATTAGAGCAAGAACAAGGAATTGGCTCCATAAAATTAATTCCCCAAACATCAAACAATTCACATTCAAAAGTGTTGTTCAAAGGCATTTCATGTTTCTTAAAAATATTTTACTGGTTCTTTGGCACCTTTCATATGAAGCAACATAAAAGTATACATCTTTAAACAAAGTAGGCTAATAAAAATTAGATTGGAGTACCTTTGCCACTATTTTTGTGGGACCAAAGTGACCACCTACCTCCCAATCCTGAAATGGTGCAAAATTGATTACATCTCTTCTTGGGGCACACATCATTGCACAATATTATCGGCATAAACTTTAAACAAAAATGGCTCCTTGCATACATAACGTTTGACATTGGATAAGAACTTTTTATTTTCATAAAAAGAAAGATTTGGGGAAAGGGATCCTCTCACAACACAGTTAGCAAATTATGCAAACCAAGGAGGTGATATAATGGCATATAATTGTTCATTCGAAAATTTTACCAATAGGAACATCCATATGTTCAATGTTAGGACTCTATATCCTAGACAAGTGATCCGCTACAACTTTCTCCACACTTTTCTTATCTCTAATTTCAAGGTCAAATTCTTACAACAAAAGAATCCATCTAATAAACATTAGTTTTGCATCTTTCTCTGAAAGAAGATATTTAAGTGCGGAGTTATCCGTTTAAACAATCACTTTTATCAAAACAAGGTATGAATGGAACTTATCGAATGTAAATACTAACGCTAAAAGTTCTTTTTCTTTCTTTCAAAGTATGAATTGCATAGTAAATGGGTTGAAATACCTTATTCTTTCTTTGCCCAAGCACTGCCCCAACATCTATATCACTTACGTCGCACATAAGTTCAAAGGACAAGCTCCAATCAGGTGCCACCATGACAAGTAAAGTGATTAGATTATCCTTTAATATCTTAGATGCCTGCATGCAATCATCATTAAAATCAAACGTGGCATCTTTAGCCAAAAGATTTGAAAATATTTTAGCAATTTGAGAAAAAATCACAATGAACCGATGATAAAACCTAGCATGCCCTAGAAAGCTCCTCCCTCCTTTCACCAATGTTGGTGGAGGTAATTTTTCAATTACATCTACCTTGTCTCGATCTACTTCAATCCCCTTGTGGGAGATTTTGTAACCAAGCACTATTCCCTCTTACACCATGAAGTGGCATTTTTCCCAATTCAAAACAAGATTTATCTCTTCACATCTAGCCAAAACCAAGTTAAGATTACCTAAGCATATATCAAAAGAAGATCCAAATACCGAAAAATCATCTATAAAAATTTTAAGAAATTTTTTAACCATGCCATGAAATATAGCCATAGTGCATCTTGAAAAGTAGCGGATGCATTGCATAAACCAAATGGCATTGTCCTAAACATAAATGCTCTATAAGGACAAGTGGAAGTGATTTGCTCTTGATCCTCGATAGCTATTGCTATTTGGTTATAACCCAAATATCCATCAAGAAAATAAAAAAAAAACTCAAATCCCGCAAGCTTCTCCAACATTTAATTAATAAAAGGAATGGAGAAGTGGTTTTTTCTTGTAGCATCATTCAATTTTCTATAGTTCATACACACTCTCCATCCCGTGACTATTCTAGTAGGTATCAGTTCATTATCCATGTTTTGAATAACATTCATGCCTTTCTTCTTAGGTACACATTATACGGGATTCACCCACGTACTACTGGAGATGGGATAGAAAATACTTGCATCAAGAAGCTTGATGGTTTTGACTTTCATCACCTCTTACATTATTAGATTTAATTTTCTTTGTGGCTACACTAAGGGCTTATAGCTCTCTTTCGTTAAGATTTTATGCATGCAAATGGAGGGGCTAATTTCCTTTATGTTGGTTATCTTCCATCCAAAGGCTTTCTTGTGCTTCCTAAGGACTTTTAGGAGTTTTTCCTTCATTTCACCTATTAAGGAAGAAGAAATGATTACCTACAAATAATTCAATTCATCAAGATAAGCATACTTCAAATGAGAGTGAATGAGTTTAAGTTCAAGGATAGGAGGCTCCTCAATAAATAGCTTTTGTTGTAATGTAGGAGGCCTCTCCGATACTTCAAAACGTGGTTGAGCACTCTTTTTGTAAGGAGCATTGGCCTTCAAACTTTCCACAACAGCCCTTATGTCCTCATTATCCTCCTCCTCTTCCTTAGTAAGAACTAAACATGCCTACAATCATCTTTAAACCTATTCTCATGCAAGAATTCAAGTGCTAAAGAATTGAACGCATCAATTTTATAACAACTATGTTCATTATTTGAATGTTTCATGGCCTTGGAAATATTAACAATCACTTGATCATCTAATACTCTAAGTATTAACCTTCCTAATTGAACATCAATTAATGTCTTACCAATAGAAATGAAAGGTTTACCTAGAATAACATGCATGTCCACATCTTTTTCCATATCTAAGATAATAAAATCAACCAAAAATATGAATTTATCTACCTCGACACACATATCCTCAATGATGCCTCTCAGATACTTAATGGACCGATCAGTGAGTTGCAAAGATACCATTGTGGGTTTTGGCTCTCCAAGTCCAAGTTTTCTAAAAACAGTCATAGGCATAAGATTAATGCTAGCACCTAAATCACATAAAACTTTAGAAAATGAAATTGAACTAATAGTGCAAGCGATAGAGAAACTCCCAAGGTCCTTAGGTTTAGGAAGAAGCTTGTTTTGTACATTCGCCTAGCACTCATTGGTCAAGTTCACCATCTCATGCTCCTCCAGCTTCCTTTTGTTTGAAAAAAATTCTTTCAAGAATTCAGCATAACTCGACATTTAAAGTAGAGTATCGACAAATGGAATGTTAATATGAAACATTTTTAAGACTTCAAGAAATTTAGTAAATTACATATCAAGCTTGTGCCTCTCAATGCTAAAGAAAAAGAGGCGACATACTTATCGATTTAGATAGAATGATTGAAGTGGAGGAAGTGCTAGGCTCGGATATTGATATTTGTTTATCCTTCTTCTCTTGTTGAGGTTCCACTTCCTTACCCTTGGTGTTTTACTCTTGTTCTTGAGATTCTATATCCTTGATTTTCATGTCCACCTCTTTCCCACTTCTTAATATAATAGCTTTGACATGCTCCTTGGGGTTTTTCTCCATATCACTTGGTAAAGCACCTTGCACTCGCCCGGACATCATATTTTCCAGTTGCCTAGTTAAGTTTTCAAGTTTCGGATTGATGCCTCTTGATTATGAAATCTAGTTTCAGCAATTGATATAATTCGCTTATCATCTCTTCTAAACTCGACTTTTTCTCTTGAGGTGGGTATTTTGGTGGTGGAGGCTTTGCCATGCCTTGATGTCCTTGAAATGTGCCTTGATTCCCTTGATTTTCCCATGAAAAGTTAGGGTGTTTCCTCCATTTAGGATTGAATATGTTGGTAAATAGATTATTTGCTTGCCTAATGAAATCCCCAACATAATTAGCTTGCTTAAATAAGGATGAAAATGGGTTCCCAACTTGGCACACAGTGCTATAGTGCCGCCTCCGTATAACTCACATCCAATGGTTTGTACCATCATCGCCGAAGCACTCATGTTATCTATCCTCTTATTCAATGCTTTGATTTGATCTGAAAGGGTCGAGTTTGTGTTAATAGTGTGAACTCCTACTGCCTTCTTTCCCAAACTCCTATTTGTTTGCCAATGATAAATGTTTGATGCCATTTCACTAACAGCTCGTATGTCTTCTCCAGAGTTTTCCTCATGATTGTACCTCCTGTCGTTGCATCTATCATGGAATGATTGGTGGGTGATAAACCGTTGTAAAATGTTTACACTTGTAATCATGTGGGCAAACTATGGTGTGGACACCTCGTTAATGAATCCTTGAACCTCTCAATCCTTCACACAAGAATTTCAAAATGAATTATGCAAATATAGTTATGTCATTCCTCATTTTTGTAATTTTGGAAGGTGAAAAGTATTTGGCAAGGAATGTTTATGCCATGGCTTCCCATATAGTAATTGATCCAACGGACAACGAGTTGAGCTAACTCTTGGCTTTGTCCCTCAAGGAAAATGAAAATAATCTCAATACAATCACATCGTTAGTCACTCCATTGCGCTTAAAAGTGCCACATATCTCTAGAAAGTTGGTAATGTGGGCATTAGGGTCATCACTCAACAAACTATCATATTGCAATAAAGTTTGAATCATTTGAATAATCGTCGGTTTGATTTCAAAGGTGCGCTTGAGTGTATAGCCTCTTGATGCTTGAATTTAGTCCCGTTGGTCAAAGGTTTAGCATAGTCCAATAATGATCAATTCTCCACGCTCGTTGTTGGCCGTCATTTTCTTTCATGCTTCTTTCAATAAAATGTGAAGTGTCATTTCAATTTCAAGGTCATGTGGATGACCGGATCATAGACCAACAAACCTACAATGCAAAATAGAAACTGTCATAACAACTTGAACAAAAATGAAATTAAAAAAATAAAAATAAAGAAAGTAAAATGGTCAAACTACAGCTAGATAAATCAATTTCAATATTGCAAAAATACACTCCCCGATAATAGCGCCGAAATCCTAATGTGCTTCTGGATTGGATGTGTAATATAATTATACCGTAAGTGTACAGTATTAAGTTTTAGTATAACGAAATGAGAAGGGTTGTCGTGTCCCAAGAAAGTGTGTGTGCAACTACCCAATCTAGACTATCCGACTATATATGACTGAGTCAAAGAGTTGGGTGTTTGATTAACAACATAAATAAATAAATAAGAAAAAATAGTAAATAATTAAGACCAAGGAAAATAGGAAATTAAAATCAAGGGAAAAGGGGACAAGGACATAGATCACCATTCCATGTCATTATAAATCTCATATGTATGTGATTAGGATCAATGTTTAGTTATGTGATAGCGAGAATTTTGAATGTATATGATACTCTTCCCCAAGATATATCTAATCTATCACTAGAAAGTAACCGATTATATCCCTATAATAGATTTAACTAGCTAATGATGCATTGAGCTTGGTGACTTCTTTTAGCTTTTGGCAATCACGTCTATAACTATTATGTGTACTAAATCTTATATCCCAATAGTAACCTAATTTACAGCATACACTACACAAGTACTTGTTGCAACACTACCTTCCGATCTCAATCACAACAATAAGGATCATCTCAAAATTGGTCAAATCTCAAGAAGTATTAAAAACATAGTATATGCTCATCACAAATTAAATTATTATCCATACCACAAACATGATATTAATTCATAACTTCATAGAAATGACTTTTTAACCCTTGACTAAAGAAAATTTAGCTCATATTGAAATTAATCAAGCACTTAGTGTTTCTCAACATCATGATTCTTACAAATTTCTTAAAATTAGAAAAAATAAAAAAAAATTAAAGAAGAGAGTTAAACCCTAAATGAATCTTCACTTTTTTTTTCAAAGTATTTAATGTCCAATGAATTTTCTCCTCTTCTTGGATTTAATTTCAAGCTCCTTTGTAAATAGGGAATATAAATTAATGGATTGTGTGTGTGTGTGAAAAGGTGTAGAAATATATATCTTGATGGAAAGAAAAAGTGTGTGTATTTTAGGTATAGAGTATGTGTGTGTGATGTATTGTATGATGTAAAATGTGTTGTGTGGTGTGTATCATGTGTGAATTCTATATATCAATAGTGTAACTATCAAGTATATCACATGGGTAGTGGTGTGCAGGTGTATCTATAGCATGGGCAATAAGAAATATGTTAAATTGTCTCTTGGGTTACCACTTGTCACAGAAAGAATGCTAAGAATTTTTTTCGGTTCAGTAGTTGGCACCACGATGCTTGGAACTGGCGCCACAGTTCCAAACTCTAAGCCTCACTATTGTGTGATTTTTGGCAGCGGCACCATATCACATGTTTCCCCGTGTCGCGGCACAAAACCTTCTCGTCATCTGGAGTTGCGGTGCAATATTCTAGAGTCACGATGCTAAACCTCATTAACCTACTGCATGTTTCCTATATCGTGGTGCGAAATATTCTCCTCAACTGGCATCACGGCCTTATGGAGTCGACACTTGACTGGTTTGCACTACACTATTCAACCTTTTTCAATTAATTTTTGAGCTCTTTCTAGGATGAATTAGCTTTTGGTGTCTCATAATAATTGTAACCCTATCTATTCGCTTTCTTTATCCACTTGAATGAACTCAATATCATGTTTGTGGGAAAAATTATGCCAAAAATATAAAGACTGCTACATCAGAAAGTTTTAGTGCACTGTTGACTCCTTAACCCATTTTTCCATCTTTCAACTCCATTTTTTCAATTCTTGAACCTAGGCAACAAATATCACAAGATAAGGCACAATTCCATCACCTATGAGATAAAACATCTGCATTTTTACTTTTAAGAGTATTGAAAATGTGTCAAATCATGAGTTTCAGAAACTCATAAAAGTCCCTGTTTCATTAATGTCAGACTTAGACGCATGAGAGATAACACCTCTCCTATATATAAAATAAAACCCGAGCCTCATTCGGGCTTAACCTTTCTAAAAACACAGGACAACAAGCTTAAAGTGAAAAGGCTAAAAAGAACAATCCTTCTAAATAACTAAGTCTTAAGTAGGAGCACTAAAGCTCTCTAAGAAGCAATATCTTGGGGGGCACTTTACCCCCAGAAACATCATGAAGGCTGCCCACCATTAAGGCTTTCATCGCATGCTCAGAAGCAGATGCTAAGCACTAACATAGCACTAAGCACTGATGTAGAACATTGACCACTGAAGCAGAGCGTTGATGCAAAGTGCAAAAGTACTAGTAGCTCCCTTATCCCTACTCCTAGGACGAACACTTCAATCCAACTATGTACTTGTTCAATTGAATAAAGCACTATTATTTCTACTAGTCACTTAATATTACACATTGTACATGTAACACAATATTCCTCTCTTAAGCTTGAAAAGAGCCCAATGGGGTCAGGGCTTTGAAGTCTTCATAACAAGAATAATGCTCCAGCCTATAAAAGGTTGCTCAGCACAGTCCATAGTGCACTCCCCAAGAATGGCAATTAGTAAGAGCTGCTCCACTCAATCTATGACAAGTGCCCCAACAAAGGAACCTGTAAGAGGCTACTCCACGCAGTCCATGGCGATATCCCATGGATTGCATGCCTATGAGGGGCTACATGCACAATGTTGGCGGGAGCATTACAACCCTCCAAAGGTTGAAAACTATAATTACCCAGTACAACTCTCATAATTAAAACTCCAAATAGTAACAATAAGTTCAAAGCACCGCAAATGCGAAAAGCAAAGCTCAAGAAAATTTGCCTCATAGTTTCCTTGAGAACATAGGTACGATACTATGCTCCCTTGCAAGGCATCGCACCTTGACACCACATTTCTTGGACCACTCATGGCGAGGCTCAAAGGCCTCATCAGCGCTACTCTTGGTGAGGCTTAAAGGCCTCATTAGCACTGCTCCGGGTTAGGAATGAAAGCCTAGCCACCTCGCCACCACCGGTACTCCCTAGCGAGGCATAAAGCCTAGCCTTGCCAGCGTCAAGCAAGGCAACATACCCCATCTCTTTAACAAAGCTCTTAACTCCTAGGCAGTCCAGCTCTGTGGCCCATCTGGGAGTTGGGGCTATATAATGAACATATTTTAAGATCCAAAAGACATCCAACAGTCCAATAAGGTATTTAGACCAAAGAGGCCCAAGTTACATAAGAAGCTCACGCAATCTAGAGACTTTAGATTCTAGCCTAACAAGGCATATAAGTCCACAAGACACAAATTATATCAAAGGTCTATGCAGCCCATTTTCTAATTATGCATATATAAATATCCCCCTCCTTATTTATCAGGTACGTAATTTATTTGTTCAAATCTAGCTTTAAGTTTAGTTTTATTCACTCGAATATTTACTGACTTTAGCATCAGAGAATTTATCTGAGATACTCCCAGGAACCCCCTAACTGTTTGTTTGTGTTGTAGGGTGGGACTCCTTGAAGGAGCTACTCGTAGAAAATCCATTTATGGAGAAATTATCTCACCTCGATAGTTTCCTAGGGAGAAGTTATCTCACTTTAGCAATATTTTTGGGAGAAGTGATTCCTTCTCATCAAGAATATTTACCTGCATCAGGTCTATTTTCCGGGCTCATTCTGTTACTATGGAAAACATCTGGTAATTTAAGACATTCACTCAAATGCCTGCTCTATTTTGTTATTTTATCCTGCTTTGCTTAGTGGGTTTTCCACAAAAGTGGTGATTTGAGTTGTAGTCTTTTAAATGTTAGGCTGTTTAAAAGACTAAAACGTCTGATATGTATATATTCTTAAGTGTATTGTTCTCAAGTTCAACTATACATAAGTGTGTACTGTTTTCAAGTTCAACTTCTTGCAAACATTGGCCAATTTGGTCAGGTTCCGTTGAGTACTTTATGATTATTATCTATCTATTGTAATTTTTTTGCTATTTAATTTTAAAGATTTTTATTTAATTATAATTATAATTATAATCGTTATATAAGTTTATTAACTTAAATATAATCTAAGAAGACTTGTAGTGTTAAAAGAATAGAAGAAAAATAAAGAGATAAATCATTACATAAATCAAGTGGAAGATACTATAAGAAAGTTGTATATATTTCTTTGGTAAATGAAAAAATATTATTACAATTCAAGTATTGAATTTATTTTTTTGATGGGGTAAAAGATTGAACTATATGCTTATATATTTTTCGTTATTTATATGCGACTATAATGAACAAACATATTAAACGCGACTATATTGAACAAATAATAAATGAGAAAATATATTTATTTATTACTATTGGCATTTTAATATACTAGTAAGTAAAACGTGCGTTGCACGTGATTCATATGATTTTGTTAAATTAATTGTATTATTTATAATTTATTTTAAAAAAATTAAGATATTATAAGATATTTTATGAATAAAAAATTAACTAAAAATATAATCAATAAAAAATAAAATATTCAAAAGTATTTCGTAAACTAATTATTAATCGATATGACATTACAACAAAACAAGACACTCTTAGAGCTCATACTTTCTAGACGACACTTGTTTTTTAGAGATTGAAAATTGAATGTTGAATTTTTTTTCACATTACATGAATGTTAGGTATCAAAACTTTGTCCTATAATATATCCTACTTCAATGTTGTGTATATAAAATATTAGTTACTATTAATAATATATAAAAAAATTGTACTTGCGCTCAAAACTTGTCTATACATTATATTTTTAGTCCACATCTTTCCTCTTACATTTGAGGTGTCTGGTTTAATAAATATTTTGATTATAGATATTGAACTTCCTTTGGAGATAGAAATATACAATTGGTCATAAGAAAGACACCGAATGAGACAAATAGATATTAACATTTAGAATTGTTTGTTTTCGAGCTTTTTTATTGTCATGACAAATCAAAGTTTAATACGAAATTATTTATATCTAAATTGAAATGGATAACCTTCATTTTCAGCTGGTAAAAGTGGCACTCTAAGCATAAAGACATGTTTTCCAATATATTGTCCAAATACAGTTTTTACATTATTTACGCTAGCCATGAAGTTCTACATACCATTCTTGTATCATTATACAATCCATTTGATTGGTCCAAATTCATCAAAAGAATTATTCGACAATTTTTTCTCAGTGCCAACTTATGAGGATGCAAGCCATTTGAAGTTAAAGAGTTCAAATCATCATCTTTATGATAGTTATTCATGTCATCAATAGTTTCACCAAAACTATTAAAAGTTCTTGCTTTTCAATGAAACATAAAGATCAACTTATTATTCAATTTATCAACGTGCTCATTTTTTGCGTTTAATATTGTTCACTTGTCATGTAGTGAATTGAGTCAGCATTCTTATTAAAGGTTGGGAAATTATCCCTAATAAGTCATAATATTGAGTTTTCTTCATAGTCATACTTAATAATCATCTTTTTTGAAATTTTGATTTTACATTTAGTATCACTTGGTTCCTCACTATTTCTAATTTTAAGTAAGAACACTAAAGTTTGGATCATTCATCGACTCATGTTCCTTGATAAAGTAATATTTTTTTTTATTTTGGGCCACAAATATGATTTCACCAAACTTGCAGAAATAGTTTAATAGATTGTTGGGCTAAGAATTACTGGTAATACTTGTCTAAAATCTCCACAAAAAATTATTACTTTCCACCAAAATCCTCATCATTTTTCATTATATTTTTAATAATTTGTCAACATTCTTGATAGCCCATCATTTCGCAATTGGTGTTTTTTCCATAAAAATAGTTATTCTTTATGCAATATCTCTACAACCCCACTTTGCTTGGAAATAGTGTACATACATGATTAATTTGCATCTATTGGTATTTTAAAGCGAGAATATGTTGTTATATCCTCTGACATTATTGTGGTAGCAACTCTAGATATCACAGTTACAAATACTATTATAATTTTGGATCTAAAATGAGCTAACAATACATGGTACAAAAATCTTTTTTGTGTTCCACTTGACCCATCAATAAAGAAATTGTTGTCCATTTGTATATAATATAAGATCATTAGAAAAAAATTATATTGTTCATGATTCAACTTTAGTTTGTGCTTCATACTCTTCCAAATGTATTTTTATTGATATTTTATCTTGTATCTGTTGAAAAGTTATTGTCTATGTTATTATATCAATATGAATGTTTGGAATATTATATGAACTAATGCTTTTTCCATGCTCTCCAAGAAAAAAAAATCAAATTTTTCAAAGTTTTGGCAACGTGTAGTATAACTCAAGTTTCTAATTCTCTTTGAAATATTCAGACGTTACCTCAAAGTATGTATTCCAAAGATCTCTCATATTTGTTGGTGCACAATATACATCATTGTAAACTCCATGGTAAATTTCAGGTAACTCAACCAGATATTTGACAGTAAAAGTGCATGTAGAGCTAGCAGTATCATGTCCTCCAATAAGCAAATCTAAAACTCTTGTTTGATGGTTGATTGCATTTTATTTTTCAAGTTTGGCATATTAATGTATATCAATAACTTCAAAATCATGCAATTAAGGTATACAAATGTTGATACTTACAATTTTTATAATTTTATTTTTTTGGTAATTTATTAATTAAAAATATAAATAAACTCGAGAAAAAGAAGATGAATTGAAATTAACATGGAAAAATTAAGTATTCCAAAGGAATATAAATTATGGTATTACAAAAAAAAATTGTAATTGACAGTGCAACAAAGTAAGAAACTCTCTTTCAACTCACACTTTATAGGTGACATTTGTTCCTTAGAGATTGAAGAAATTTGGCAAAGTGAAATTGAAAATTCGATATGTACCAAAGTTAGACAAAAAAATGGTTTGATTTATGATTTTTATTTTCAAAAAAATTTGGTATTCAATTTGATTTTAATTTTTTATTTCAATTTGTCAAATTATACAAAATATCGAATTTAATTTTTACAAATTTTATAAATTTTGTTATATCTTATTTTGTATTTATTAAATTAAATTTATACTTATTTTTTCTTATATTAACTTACCAAACTAAAAATAATAAATTCAAAATACAATTAAATCTTGTTAAGAAATGAAAATAAAGAACAAATTGAGCTAAAAGTATGCTATATATAATTTTGCAATACTGTAATAATATATATACATATATAATATTTTATCTATTAGATTACCTTGAAATTTTTAGGGTTAATTTCATTTTACCCCCTATACTCTTAAAAATGCTTCAATTATTTATTAATTCTATAATTTATTTAATAGAAAATTATGTAAAAGGATTAAGAAATACACAAGTAAATGTAGTACAAAATTTATTTTCTACTTAATGTAATATATTTTCTTTTATAAAAGAGTCTAAATATGGTGATACAACATGAAAGTTCATATAATTTATTTTTGTCGTGCTTGATTCTTTTGAAAAAATTTAGGCTTTGTTTGGTTATATTTCTAGTCGTTTGGGAAAATTGTTCAAGGAAGTGAGTTTGGAGAATGTGTACAGAATGAGAATCTATTTGTTTTGTTGGGACAAATAATATATATATTTTAGAAGATATTTTTAATTGTAAATATCTTATCAATATTATTTTATTGTGGTTAATGAGAGACATTTTCAAGTATAGATGCATTGTCATTGTTATTTTGTTGTAATTAGTGATGATCTAATAAGGCATAAGATTATCCAAATATTATAATAAATGATTGATATTCTAATGGGATAAAAATACCAATTTCAAAAAATGCAAGTGACAAATATGTGTTCATAGCCGAATAAGAAAAATAATGTTTGGAAGAAAAGTAACAAGAGAAGGCCAATCAAAACTATAATATTCAAAATGATAATAAAATAGTACAAATAAAATTCATTAGATTAAATGAACCAAAAAATCTATTTTTTTCATAAAGTGACTCCAGTAGAGACTCAACATAAATCTCAAAAGTACAAAAAAAAAATCACTAAGTCAAATATCAGATACAATTGCTACTGGACTACTATGATTCAACGGCAAAAGATATGTTAAATGATTAAAATAAATTTTGGATTTTGTGCATAAAATATGTGAAATATAATGATAACATAGTTTTTGGAATATTGTCTTATAATTAGTAAAGATGATATAAAATTCAGATGTGGGTAGTTTGAGAAAACGAATGTAATTAAATATTCCATCAATTAATGTAATTATATTTATATCTCCCAAGAATAGAAAAATACACTTTAGTCTCATAATTTAAGGAGGTCTTGCAAATTTAGTCTCATGGTTCAGAAAAAATTCAATTTAGTCATGAATGCACTTTAATATATAGGTTTTGATCTATTCTATTTTTCAGAAAGTGGAATAATCAAAATTATAAATATGATAGTAGAATATGCCTTTGAATTGATATAAAAATTGATCTTATTTCCATATTAATTTTAATAAATTTAATCAGACTGGATATTGTGAGGTATATTTAGTTTATTCAAATAGATATATTTCACCATAAAATAATTTTTATATTAAGTGTAGTATGCCATATTTTTTTCTATTTTAATTCAATATGACTTTTTTATAGGGGTGACTACAGTAAGATAAATCGATAAAATCAAACCAAAATTGAAAATTCGATATTTACCAAAGCCGAACAAAAAAATTCGATTTGGTATTTAATTTTTATTTTCATAAAATTTGATATTCAGTTTGTTTTGGTGTTTTATTATCAAACCGTACCAACATCGAATTTAATTTTTAAAAATTTATAGATAATTTTTATATTTTATTTTATATATTAATTAATTTCTTATTTTTTTTCTTTTTTAACTTAAAAAACTAAAAATAATAAATTCAAAATATAATTAAATTTTGTTATTTAATTTATTTTAAAAATTCATTTAACAAAATCATTGAATTGTAACATGTACATATAAATGGACAAAAGAGAAAACAAAAGTTTAAATATTTATAAATATAATTTTTACAAATTTTCAGAAAAAATTAGCAAATTGGTAGATGATATATAATTCAAATATGGGTGACTTCAGAAAGCAAATGTTAAATGAATTAAATATTCCATCAAGTGATGTAATTATTTCTCCAAGTATAGAAAATACACTTTAATCTCATAGTTTAGAGAAGTATTGCAAGTTTAGTCCCATGGTTCAGAAAAGATCCAATATTAATTATAAATGCACTTTAATATATAGGTTTTGCTCTATTCTATTTTTTCAAAAAATGGAATAACCAAAATTATAAATACGACAGTAGAATGTGTCTTTGAATTGATATAAAAAGTCGATGTTATGTCCATATTAATTTTAATGAATATAATTAGATTGAATATTGTGAGGTATATTTAGTTTATTCAAATAAATATATTTCACAATAAATTAATTTTCATATTATCTAGTGTGTCATATCTTTTTTTTTCTAATTCAATCAATATCAATGTTATTTTTTTTAGGGGTGACCATAGTTCGATAAACCGATGAAATCAAAGCGAAACTGAAAATTCGATATGTACCAAAATCGAACAAAAAAAAATTAATTTGGCATTCGATTTGATTTTGAATTTTTATTTTGGTTTATCAAACTATACCGAAAATCATATTTTAATTTTTATAAATTTTATAAATAATTTTTATATTTATTAATTAATTTATACTTTTTTTTATTCTTTACTTACAACTAAAAATAATTAATTCAAAATACAATTAAATTTTGTTATTTAAATTTGAACTATTTAATATTTTTATTTTTTTTAAAAAAATAACAAAATCATTGAATCGAACACATCAATGAACAAAAAAAAAAACATAAAATAGTTATGAATATAATTTTCATACATGACACATATTTTGGGAAGAACAAACAAATGAATACAGAGTTTGTTTTGGACTTTTGGTATTCTCTTTTTGTAATTATCATATAATCTCATTAACCAATTAAACAAATAAGCATTATTTGTTCAAAAATCACATAATTACTAAATTACATAACTACCATCAAAATTAATAATATTAAAAGGTATTTTAGTCGGATAAAAAATTGAAAGAAATATTCATACTTTTATAATAGTATAGATTATATGCTTATATATTTTTTAATTTTTGCAGATTTGAAAGGCCACGGCTTTGAAAAAATTGAGCAACTGAATCATGATGACTGATGTTTTCTACTTTCTTTGTTTTATTGTTTGGCTTTTAGCTTGTTCATATTGAATTCATTTTAAACGACTACTTTTATGTTAGATAATTGTGTTAATAAAATATCTTTTGATTTTTATATAATTTGTTGGATAAAATAAGATGAATTTAATTTCTTTTACTTACTGCAAGATGCATACGGACACATAGACTGATATACAGGCATAAAAGACAAGAAAAATATTATCACTAAATTGAATTACTTGTGTGTCACTGAAGTAGAATTATAGTCATCATATTATCCAGTACCACTATTTAATTAAAATTTTATTTAATAGATTGATGTAAAAAATACCTATTGTGATGAATTCAAGATTTTAATGATGAGTAAATTAATAATTAGTGATAGTAAAATTGTGACGATTAGTCTCAATTTTTTACTTTATGAAGCATCCTAATTATGGGTAACTCACTTAATTCTGTTCAGCCCATCAAGATTTTTTGTCATCGTATATACGGAGCGTGGTGCCAATATCATCAACAGGGAATTTTATTAAGGTATCATTCACTATCTACAATGACATAAAAATCATGCATTTTGCCTCACCACGTTCAATTCCTTTCAACTTGAAGCAAAACTGTATTGCCTTAACACATTCAGTTTGTGTTCTTTCTCAACCACAAAGTCATGGCCTGGACAAGAGAAGAAAATTCTAGCATCTTGTCAGTCTCCTAGCTGTTTAAGATTTAATAACCATCAATGCCATAACCTTGACACACTGTTTGTTGGTTTTCCTCCCACCATCTCTTTGCTTCTCTCTCGTTGAACTTTCTCCGACTGCAAGTACAACATTAGAGTGATGAATAGTTTGAATGTCAATTTTCTTAAATGTCAATTTTACGAATAATCTTTTGTGTAATAGCAAACAACATTTGCTTTGAATGCGATACCTCAAAGCAAAGCCATTAGTGGAATAATTGCTAATATGCATGATGATATGAGAAGATTTTCGTGTTCTCACGGCGGGCAAAAAAACTTAGACTTGATTGGAAAAATATTACCTGCTTCACTAGAAGCAACTCAAAATTCATCTTCTAGATTAATATTATATACCATCACCAAACAAACTTAAGTCATCTATCTATTAACCAATAGAAGCACCCACTAGTATCAAATATAACTCAAATTCTATTTGTAATGTAGTTTAAGTATTACCTTTGGACTTTTTGGGTTTAACAATTTTTCTGGGTTTATTACTGATTTTTAAACAATTTTATATATAATTACATAGAATAACTTAGTGTGAGCCAAAGCCTGATTTAAGCAGAGCCTACTCTCCCTCAACTTCAATTTCAATTTAATTCCTTGACTGTAGGCTCAAACTAGATTTGATTCAAAATTATATAAAGCTTAACTTAAAAAGTTTACAAATTGAGCAATTGAGCTTGAGCTTGCAAGCTCAAGTGGGTTGGACTTCACTGAATCTTATTCTAAGATAAGATTGTCAATGACCCCACCATGCTTGAAGCTCACAAGGTGACTTAGATTCTTTTGAATTACATTTACTGTATTATCTATTGTTGGTTTATTTGCACTTATTTTGTTAATTTTATTGCAAATGTTAATCAAGAAAATTTGAATTTGTTCTAGTTCATCGTTTGAATCTAATATTTATTTTCAAAGGAAGCCTAAATTTTGACAATAGGTTAAGATAAATTCAAGCCTTAATTAAGAAAGTTCAAGTTGATTACAAGTCTAAGAAAGCTCAAAGAGCTTAACTTGATTCACAACCGTAAATAACATAATAAATAGCTTATCTCTTATATTTCCCCCAAAAATCAACATTCTCAAGGTTTAAACCCCTTTTTTGTTCAAAAGGTAATGCTTAATAACCTAGGCTCAGTGAGGCATCTCTCTCTAGGCATTTCCTTTGGAGATATATCACATGTTTAAATAGTGATGACCAAGTAGGTTGGCTAGCGAATATGGGGTTCATTAGAAAAGTTACTCAACCAGTAATGCTTTTGAAGCTCACGGATGAACTACTGAGCAGTTAACGCTATAGCCTATAAGCAATTAAAAGGCTAAATGTGTGTGGTCATGCATGGTGACTACCTGGCCTTCTAGTTTCTTCTTTTCTACGGGTTAATTTAAAAAATACTTCACGAGTTCAAAAATAATTGAATGACGTCAAAATCCATATTAGTCTTATCATTGAAATATTAGGAAGATGTAGAAACAGGGCAAGAACCTGAAGCTACTACACGGGGATAATGAAGGTAAAAAGAAGACATGAAAGTGTAGCACTTGGCTGTCAACAAAAGATTGCAAATCCGTGCTCCATTCCAAAGTCAAAAAGTCAATTAATTCAATTATTGGTTTAATTATGTTAAGTCCATGATTTATTTGTTGGTAATATTTGTGCAAAATAAATATTGGTTGCGAATTGGTAAGTTAAAGTTTTTATATTTTAAACATGAGTTTTAATTAAATTCTAACTCTTTTAATGGTTGTTTCCTTATAGGAATAAACTTCATTTTACTTGCCATATTTGAATGATTTGATAAAGAGATAAGCTTGAGGACTTTATGAAAATAAATCATCAATATATCTTCTAATAAATCTATGTCCAATAAATGATAAGATTGATTTTCTTGGAATTACCTTATTCAATGCAAGAATCAAGATCCATAAAAGTTTCCTAAATTGGAACTAATTTCCTACCATATTTTAGTACCTGATTCTTATGTTTTAGAGTGGAATTTGACTTGTATTAAATATCATGATTTTATTAAAGACTTAGAAAGATGGTAATAAGAAGTTTTTGACTTAAACTATTAAACTTTCTATATAATTTATTAGGAATCTAACTAATATAATTTATGTATTTAATCACAAACTTACATTAGTTTTACTGCTGGAAAAATCATGAAATCATTCAGAACAAGACAGCAACACATTCCTGACTCCAGAGCACAATGATCATTGATCAAAGTTTCGAACTTCAAGTCAGCCTAAGATTTTAAGTCAGTTCCAGACTTTACTGGAACATTGCATTGAACATCCTTCGAGAGAAGGAGGTGAGTTCTCGGGAGAGAACTTTTGTTGTTTAACGGCAATCAATGTTGAAGAGAGTTTAATGAGGTAAATAAAAGTGGAGGGGATATTGCAAACAAGTCCACCATCAGGGCAATACAAGAATGGCATCAAAATATAAAAGGGAGTATTTAATTTGTTTTGTAAGTTCTAATACTGTATTGTGTAAAACATGTACTAATAGTAGATATCCTGGTCTCGTAGAGTAAGATATTTAATATCTGAACCATGTTAAAAATGTTGTGTTAATTTCTATTATTCTGATGTGCACTTCGATTCATATTCTAACTGTTTTTATAATATTAACTGGAACATAACAAATATGGTGAATTGGTTAACTTGTAAAATGCAACGATAATAGATTCTAACAAGTAGCATATAGAGCATGTCACTAGACATGCTTAGTGAGATTTTAGGCTAATAAGTTGTCGTTACAAGTGCATATATGAATATCTTACAAGAAAAAAGCTTGGTTACACGTCCACCTTTGTTAGATGGGTCCAACTATTCATACTAGAAAGCTAAAATGAGAACTTTTATCAAATCTCTTAATGAGCAGACATGGTGATCAGTTATGACTGGATGGACGCACCCAATCATGGAGAAAGAAATAAGAGAAGTTGTTCCTAAACAAAAAGCCTTATGGACCACTTTTGATGAAGAACTAGCAAACAACAATTCAAAAGCCTTAAAATGCTATCTCAGTGTTGTAGACTCAAAATCAAGTTGATTACAACCTGTGAAACTGCCAAAGAAGCATGGGACATACTTCAAGTAGCCTATGAAGGACTGCATATGCCAAACTTTTAAAGCTACAAATATTGGCTTCTAGATTTGAGGATCTAAGAATGCATAAGATGAAACCATTGTTGATTTCAATGTCAAGCATTGTGATATTGCCAATGAGGCTCATGTGTTGGGAGAAAAGTAGTCTGACACAAAGCTAGTAAGAAAGATATTGAGATCTTTACCTAAAAGATTTGCTCATAAAATTACTGCTATTGAGGAGGCCAAAGATGTTATTAAATTGCATTTGGATAAATTAATGGGCTCATTTCAAACTTTTAACATGAATCTCAAGCAAAATAAAAGGCCGAAAGATAAAAAATTACATTGCAAGCTGAAGTCCAATAATCAGATGATGATGTTCCTTACATGACTGATCCACTGGTCCTACTCACCAAAAACTATGGAAAGTTCTTGAAAAAGATGCGAAAAAAAATCAAATCAGGTAAAAGTTATAATCTTCCTAAAAATAAAAGTGTTCCTAATCCTTATTATTTCCTAATGACAAGAAAGACAAGCAGATTTAATACAACGAGTGTGAAGGCTATGGACATATCTAATCTGAATGTGTAAACACTTTAAAGAATAAGGGGCATTCATTCAACATTACGTGAAGTGATGTTGAGTCTAAGGACTCCCAGGAAAAGGAAGATAAAGTGGTTAGAAATCATGTAGCTCTGTGTTCTGTCACTTCACAAAGTAGAACATAATTGTTCCCTTTGGAAAATGCTATGTTACAAGTCATATAGGAACATTACAAATTTCTGATGATACTACTGACACTATATCAAAAGGTAAGAAAAAAGTTCATCAAAATGTTATAATTAATGATGATTTTGATTGTAGCAGTGAAGAGGATGAACCTAATGTTCAGGACATCAAGGAGGTATACAACTAGATGTATCAAAAATAGCTTGAAGTCTGTAAGACCAACAAGTCATTAGACAGATTGGTTGCTGAAATTTTCATGTCAAAAGGTAAAGTTACAATATGAGTTAGAATAATGCAAACTCCAGATTGTTGAGAAAGAAAAGGTGTTTAATGCGACTCTTGTTGAATTAGAAAGCACCAAAGCCTCTTTGTTAAATATGAACAATGGTAAAACCAAACTTAATGAAATCCTCTCTCGTGGACAAGTAGGAGGAAATTGTCAAGGTTTTGGTTACATTGATGAGAGTTCAAACATAAAGAATGATTCCAAATCAAAGATTGAATTTGTGAAAGAAACTGAAGCTAAACCCTCCATCTTTAATTCTGGTAAGAAAAAGCCTCTTCAAAAACCTTGGCTAAAAAAGTTCATACCAATCTACCACTACTGCCATATTCGTAACCATATACATCCTAATTGTTTTAAACTCATAAATGACTTGTGGAATGGAATGCATGTTAGAACATCATTTTTTGAAAATTTTGAACATGGATAAAAATCTGCTCCAAAGCATGTTGATCTAAAAAATAATTTTCCACATAGAATTTAGAGTAGGAAATCTTATCTTAGGAGTAATGTTACATAAATATCTTGAAAAACATGCACTAGTGATTATTGGTATTTTCATAGTGGTTGTCCTAGGCATATATGACTAGAAATAAAAACAACTTGTCAAACTTTCAAAGTACTAAAGAAGACTATATAACTTTTGGGGATGGTGTGAAATGACAGATTCTTGGTAATGGGACTCTTAGATGTTAGAGGTCTACCTAGGTTGAAAAATGTGTTGCTAATTGAAGGAGTTTAAGGTAAACTTGATTAGTATTAGTCAATTATGTGATCAAAATTTGCTTGTTCGATTTAAAAAAGATTTGTGTTAAGTTTTTTATGATACTAACAGTTATATTTTGATAGGTAAAACGTTATCTGATAATTGCTACATATTAGAATGTCAATTGTCATGTTTTAACATAAACCATTAGTACTGCTAGTTACATTTCAAACATAGTTCACTTGAGACGTGGTATTGGTAAGACTCCTTATAAACTTTGAAAAGCTAAGAAACCAAACCTTAACTATTTTTACATTTTTGGTGCTAAATACTTTGTACTTAATGATCGTGATCAACTGGGAAAGTTGGAAGGAAAAAGCGATAAGAGAGTTTTCCTTGGACATTCCATAAACAATAAAGTCTATTGTGTACTTAACATGAGGACTCAAACTATCATAGAATCAACTAATGTAGTTATGGATGATTTTCTAATTTTGCAAAATTCTCAATGAAGGAGGAGATTATCAACTTTCTTGAAAAATTTGTAAATATATTGGATTCTACAAAAATTGAAGATACTAGAGAACCTTATGTTCCTTCTGAGGTTCCACCTAATATCCAAAATGTTGTTCCAACTCAGATGAAATAGAAAGTTCTGAAGATCCAGACTTACCTAGAAGAGACCCACCTGCCAAAATTTAAAGAAATCATCTATAAATCAAGTCATTGAGACTCTCACTGATGGGATAATAAGGCAAATACTTAAGGTCAACTATAAAGAAATGGTGAGGTACATTTGCTATACTTCCTCTATTGAACCAAAAAATGTCAAGGAAGCTTCACATGATAAATTTTGGATCAATATTATGTAAGAGGAGTTGGGACAATTTGTTAGGAATAATATGTGGGTTCTAGTTCCTAGGCCTAAAGATTTTCATGTAATAGGTACCAAATGGATCATTTAAAACAAAATTGACGAGTTTAGGAATATTACAAGAAATAAAGCTAGGTTGGTTACACAAGGTTACACTCAAATTGAAGGAATTGATTTTAATGAAATCAATGCACCCATCGCTAGGTTAAAGTAATTTAAATTACTTTTAGCCATTGCATGCTTGATGAATTTCAAACTTTACCAAATGGGTGTCAAAAATGTCTTCTTGAATGAGTTTTTTGAATGAAGAGAGAACACTTTAAGGTTTTGAGAATGCACATCATCCTATTCATATCTATAAGTTGAAAAACGCTTTGTATGGATTATAACAAGGTCTAGAACTTGGTATGAAAGTTCAACAAACTTTTGAATCACTAAGGGCCACAAGAGAATGGGAGCTAATAAAACATCATTCGTCAAATATTTGAACACAACTTTGATCATAATACAAATTTATGTGGATGATATTGTTTTTAGGTCTACCTCTAAGCATAAAATTGATGAATTTGTTGAATATATGTCTAAGGAGTTTATAATGAGTACGGTTGGTGAGTTGAATTATTTTCTAAATTTGCAAATCAAACAACTTAATGATGGCATTTTATCTCACTGAGTAAATATGCACCAACCTAATAAAAAAATTCAGCTTAGAAAATACCAAACACTTAAAGACTCCTATGGGCACGAATGACAAGATGTTCAAATATAATGTTGGAACATTAGTTGAAACATCATTATACAAAAGCATGATTGGATGTCTTATATATCTTATTATTTCTAAATCTGATATTTGGTTTAGTGTTGGTGTTTGTACTAGGTACCAATTGAATCCAAAGAAAATCCATCTAAGAGTCATCAAATGGATCATTAAATATATGAATAGTACACTTGATTATGGTATTTGGTATTCCAAAGAAACTAATGCAAATCTTACAGGTTATAGAGATGCAAACTAGGCAGGAGACGTGGATAATCGTTAAAGTATATCAGATGGTTGTTTCTTTATTGTTAATAATCTTATATTATGATTTAATAAGAAACAAAATTGTGTCTTTGTCAACTACTAAGCCTGAGTATTTCGCTTGGGGAAATTATTATTCACAACTCCTAAGGATGAAGCAAATGCTTGTTGACTATGGAATTATGCAAGAGTTTGTGAGTGTGTTTTATGATAACATAAGCGTGATAATTATTTCAAAAAATTCAGTATAACACTCTTGGAGAAAACACATCGACATATGCCATCATTTTATTAGGGAGTTAATTAAAACATAATTTTGTGTTCCATCATCAAAATCCTAGTTTTACAGCCATGAAAATTTCTTCTTTTGTCTTCTTTGCTTTCCCTCTGTTTCTCTTGTGCCTTTTGCACCTTTTGCAATTCAAACATATCTGAATCACAAGGAGAAATTCGTGCCTAACTCTGGAAGAGACTGCAAACATAAAAACAAAAGAAAAAGATAGAACCTTCAGACTCTTAAGCGAAGAAGGGAAAAATGCCACACAATTCTACCATCAAAGATAATCCAACTCCAAAGAACCTATTGGAACCAAAAGTCAAAAAAGATCCTCTTGAAATTATCTATTCGCTATTGGAGATAATTTATCGCAAATGATGAAAAACCTACTATTGAAGACATTCCCATTGATGCCGATGGAAACCCTGCTCCGAAGGGCTCATCTTTCCACACTTAAGCAACTTCACTTAGAGAAACCACAGAGGTGGTTGCTACACTAGTTGACTTCAAATAGGGCACTATGTCTGAGCCTAAATTGAAATAGTTTATGAGTGGATATAATGAGCTCTTTTAGCAACTTGGGTTAATTATTTTCACAAAACAAAGATGAGTGCAAAGTAGTTGTTAGCGGAGCCCCTGTGTCAGGTCTCACTTTTGGACCCCCACCCTATGGACTTTAAGCATGATAAATGGTATCAAAGCTAACCTTAGGGATACTATAGGCGTGGGAGGTCCAGTCGGATGTGTACTCGGGACGATCTTAGATCGTGAAAGGAATATGACAAGGACGTCACGTGTCCAACGAGGGCTGATTGTGATATCTTACATTAGTTGTGGGAGAAAAATTGAAACGATTTATAAGTGGGTACAATGGACTCTTCTACCAACTTATGTTAATTATTTTCTCAAAGCGAGGATGAGTACAAAATAATTGCTAGTAAAGCCCCTTGTGTATTGGGTCTCGCTTCCAAGCCCCCACCCCGTGGACCTGGGGTGTGACAAAGATCATTGTGCATCGGAGATATCTATGCCACCGATCCAATCTCCACGGGCTGCCCAGTCTAATTCTTCAGATTCATATCCATATTCCAATGCAGTAGGGCAACACTAATGGAGGTCATGTTCAAGGTACTATTCCAACAGAGGGAAGAACATCCCAAGCCCCTGCAGCTTCTAGTCATGACCCTAATTATCAGCCTAAGGCAAGAACAAGTAGGGTTGTTTCTCCATATAATACCCCCATTACTGTGTTAGAAAACTCCTCTTATGAGTCTAATTTTAAATAATGAGAAAATTGAGGTTAGCAAAGCCTTTTCTTCCAAGTTTTACATTGCATTTGCCAAAGAAATTTGGGATTTTATTTCACAAAGAAAAGTACGGTCTGAATGACCTGTTAGGATGAAAGATTTTGAGAATAGAGGGTTGGACAATTTATCGTTTGAAAACATATAAGTATGATTAGGTATGCCAAACCTTTTGTTACCTATGTTGTTCAAGAGTTTTATTATAACTTGCACACTAACATTGATAAATCTGAATCTAATAAGTTTGGACAAGTGTTTGTGCATAATAAAGTTTACTTCATCACATCAAGCCTGATCAATGAATATTTAGAAACTCCTAAGGTTGATTTTGTGGTTCTAACTATCGATTTTAACATGATTATTAGAGAATTAACTAGTGGGCGAAAAAGTGCTTGGCGTAAAGACAACCATATTTTTTGCTGCCCAATTGACCCTCATATATGTAATTTTGTATAAGGCTGCAGTGACAAATTGGACTTACACTGCCAATCACACAGTCATTATCAAAGATCAAGTTGTATTGTTGCTCTGTATTGGGACAAGGTATCCTTTTGACATGGGTAGTCACGTTTTGAGGACCATAGTCAGGCATGCTGAAGTCAAAACCTTTGTTGGTCATTTGTCTTTTCCTTCTTTGATTTTTAACTTGCTGCAATCTTAAGGTTTTAAAAAGAATAGGAATGAACAATTGGAGTATCCTAAGGGTGATTATAAGATGTCTCCCAAGCTTGGAAAGTTTAAAGGTCATCTGGATGATTTGCTAACCCCTGTTCCACTCAGTGTTTGAAAATTTATTAGGATTCCTCCATCCTTTGTTGTAGGCTTGTATGGTTATCTAGAGAGGCAATTACTTAAAGCAAGACAATAAATTCAGGAAGGGCAAGCTAAGAAAAAGAAAGCTCTGGGGCTACGTATACAGCTAAAGGGCAAAACTCCAGGGGGAGTCTATGAACCTATTTCCCTTGCTAGTTCTCATTCTACTTCCAAGGCTTCTGGCCACCTTTCAACACTTTTGGCCAAAAAGAGAGAGGTAGTTGTTGGTGTAGGTACGCTTGGAGCATGTGGAATAGGGGGAGTTGGGGTAAGTGGTGCAAAGGCTAAAGTTGAGGCTACACTTGATGATGCCGTAGTTGAAGAAAGTGGTGCACAAGCAGCAAATGATGTTGCAGCTGAGCCAGTTGCTGAAACCGGTGGAGAAGCAATGAATGTAGATGAAGGCCAAGCTGCTGAAGTTGAAGATGTTGCTGTTGGTGGAGACAAAGAAAAGGAAGAATGATGGCTTTTGTTGCTTCCTTTTGTTGTTTTTCATGAAGCATGATGTGTTTGTTTCTGATGAGTTTTATGAACTACTGATTTTGAGGTTTTCCATTTATGATGATTCTATTTAAGTGATTTAAGTGTGGGACAGAAATTTTGAAAGAGAATTTCTACATGTAATAGGTATAGGTTCTATTTGCTTTGGCTTTTGTTATTGTCCCTGTTGAACCATATTTTACTTGCCTGATTATGATTTTGATTGTCATGTTCGTATTCATGTTCTAGCTTGTGAAATTTGGACTTATTGATTCTTATACTCTGTGATAATTCTTTGTTGGAACATGACTGGTTCGAACATGTGTCCAAGAGTAAGGCAAGTAACTTTGTTTCGAAAAAAATACCAAAGAAGGAGATTGTTTAGTCCATTATTTATTTGTTGGTAATATTTGTACAAAAAAAATATTGGTTGTGAATTGGTAAGTTAAAGTTTCCATATTTTAAACATGAGTTTTAATTAAAGTCGAACTCTTTTGAATGTTGTTTCCTTGTGAAAATAAATTTTTTTGTTACTTACCATATTTATATAATTTAATAAAGAGATAAGCTTGAGGACTTGATGGAAATAAATCATCAAGATATCTCTTAATAAATCTATGTCCAATAAATTGTAAGATTGGTTTCTTGAACTTATCTTATCCAATGCAAGAATCAAGATCCATGGAAGTTTCCTAAGCTAGAGAGAATTTCCTACCATATTCGAGTACTAGATTTCTTGTGTTTTAGTGTGGAAATTTGATTTGTATTAGATACCATGATTTTATTAAAAACTTAGAAAGGTAGGAGTAGGAAAGTTTTAGACTTGGACTAAGAAATCTTCTATATAACAAGTTAGAAATATAACTAATGTAATTTGTGTATTTAAGTACAAACTTATATTAGTTTTGTTGCTGGAAAAATTACGAAATCATTCAGAATAAGAGAACATTCTGATAGCAGCAACTTCCTGACTCCAGAGTACATTGATCGTTGATCAAAGTCTCAAGTCAGCTTGAAGTTTTAAGTCTATTCCACACTATATTAGACCATTGCATTGAATATCCTTTAGGAGAATGAGGTGAGTTCTAGGAGAGAATATGTTCTATTGTTTGATGGCAATCAATGTTGAAGGGAATTAAATGAGGTAAAAAAAATCGATGGGAACTTGCAAACAAGTCCATTATAAAGCAATATAAAATCTGCATCAAAATACAAAAGGGCATCTTTATTTTATTTTATAAGTCCTAATATTGTATTATATAAAATCTTTACTAATAGTGGCTTATTTTCTCTCTGGACTTGGCCTCATGGAGTAGAATATTTGATATCAGAACCAAGTTAAAATTACTGTGTTAATTTTTATTATTCCGTTGTGCACTTCGATCATTTTCTAACTAATTTTATAACATTAATTGGAATATAAAGAATCCGATAAACTAGTTAACTTGTTAAATACAAAGGCAATAGATTCTAACAGATTAAGTTAATTGATTGGATTAATTAATTAAACTATAAATTCAGTATTCATTTTAAAGTCAAAAGTGTACAGATAATACTATAAATTAAGGGGGCCAATAGAGAAATGCGTTCCTTAGATTACTCATAGTAATTAAGCCTTAGGTGGTTCACACATTTCTTAAGGATATGGTAAGATAAGTCATCTCACCAATGAAGGCCCGAATGAGGAGGGTCTAGGATTCAAAGCATGGGACAAGGAAGATTAGATGATTATGTCATGGTTATGGAATTCCAGGACACCAAAGATCAATAAGAATTTAATGTTCATTACCATTGCAAGGGTCGAATGGGAAAATCTAAAATAGGCAGATTCTAAGAGAGGATAGAGCTTCAATTTATGAGTTGAAGATTCACAAAATCATTAAAGAGATACATTTCAAAATAATTTTTTTTTTAATTCTCATTATATTTTTTAGGATCGAATCTCAGGAAAGACAATTAGATTTTCTAGAGAACATAATGAGTTGTACTACCTTGAGAACGTGAGAGGTGGTCAAATAAAGGAAAACTAATCCACTCTTTCTCAAGCTTTTTTAACCGCATCAAATGATAATGCAATCTGGGAACACCACCTTCAACTTGGTTATCTACCTTTTTGTTTGTTAAAAGATTTCCTTCTTTGTTTAAAGATGTAGTGTTGTTTTCGGGTTTTTTGTGATATTTTTCCATTTGCCAAACATTGTTTTACTTCATTTTCAATAAAATCAATAAAATGTAGCAAACCTTTTTTTTATACATTCTAATGTTTAGGGATCTTAAAAATTTACCAACCTTTATGGGGCAAGACCGTTAGTGACTTTAATTGATGAGTGCACTCGTACTACTGGGATGTTTTTAATGAAAGACAAATATAAAGTTAGCTCATTACTTTCCTAAATTCTAAAAATGCTTAGTTCAGAGAAAAGATAAAAAGATTCCAATCAGATAATTAAAGAGATTATTTAAATCAAAGTCTTTCTTCTCTTCAAAGAGGAGGGTATTATTCATGAATGTTACGTACTAAAAAACCACAATAAAATGATATTGCGGAAAGAAAAAATTGTCATCTCTTACACTATGCTATTTCAGTCCAGTGTTCCAAAGTTTTTAAAGGGAGAAGTATTTCAGTTGCTACCTACCTCATAAATCATTTTTCATCCAAAGTCCTAAAAAATAATAGTCCTATAAACATATTGTTCAAATACTTTCTAGAGGTTTTTTCTATTCGTAATTTTTCCCCAAAAGTATTTGGTGGCAATACCTTGTTATATGTCCATAAAAATCAAAGATCTAAATTGGACACCCGAACAAAAAGGTGCATTTTTGTTGGATATTATACGAAACAAAAAGGTTACAAGCATAAGATCCATCCAACAGGAGAATAATTGTATCCCTTGATATCACATTCAATGAGTTTGAGCCTTTCTACACGCCTCCTCCCACTCATGTTCAGGGGGAGCAATCCAAAGAAAAAGATAGTGTGCTCAGGTTCAATATTCTTCCTGGAAACACACACCTTCTTGATAATCCATCACCCTCATCCTCAAAAAATCCACCGATGTTATAACCATAGAAACCAATAAAATCATATTAAAACTGCCAACGAAGTTGCCACTAATTCTGTGACCTTTTATTAAAGATATTGAAACATTATTCAAGAAGAATGCGACCCTCACAAGTATCAATGCGAATCCAAAAGCCAACCCCGAACACAAGTAATGAAAGCACTTTAAATTTGAATTTGCCTATTTTTGAAAACTAATAGTGATGTATCTTATAGTGACCACTAAAGTTGTGACATTAACCTTCCCATTACCTTGAGAAAATGAACATGAAAGCGTACCTAACATCCCTTAACAAACTTCATCTCCTCACATAGACTATCCTCTCAGCATAAAAGTTTCCTCTCCACCTTGAACTTGATTGAAATACCAAAAACAAATATATGGTGCTTTAAAGCATAGGAGTTGGATATGCAATAAAGGAGGAGATGAGAGCCTTAGAGAAGAATAAAACTTGGATATTGTTGTGCAACCTAAGGAAAAGAGAACAAATGGCTGAAAATGGGTTTATTTAGTGCGGTGGAACTATTAAAAGATACAAAGCTAAATTGATTGCAAGAGGCTGCAAACAAAATTATGGGGTGGACTACCAAGCGACCTTTACAGTGGTTGCAAAGATGAACATAGTAAGAATTCTCTTAGCTCACTTTGAATAGGAGATCAAACAAGATGATATAAATGATGAGTTTCTTCATGTGTATTTGGAAAAAGAGGTGTATATTGAACCACCACCGCGGTCTGATGACTAGTTTGGCTCAATAAGGTTTGTAAATTGAAAAAAGCCTTGTATAGGCTAAAATAATAAAAAAGCTTATTTTGGGAGGCTCACTAAGGCTATAATGAAGTTCGGCTACACGCAGAGTCAAGGTAGCCAAACCTTGTTTGTAAAACATTCAAGTAATGGAAATATTACAATCTTATTAGTATATATAGATGATATCATAGTTACCGGGAGTGATCAAGAAGAAAAGATAAGGTTGAGAACACAATTGGCTTAAGAATTTGAAACTAAAGAGCTTGGTAGGCTAAGGTACTTCCATAAGGTTGAAGTAGCTTACTCGTACTTAAAGAGACTGGTACTCTTGAATGCAAAGAGCACTCATATTAACCAAATCAAAGCAAAGAGGGTGCAAGTGTTGATTAAGAATGCTACAAAGGATATAGTAAGGAGACATGTTCCTAAGGATAAGCATCTACAGGCAGATTTATAGGATTATACTTAAAAGGCGAATCCAGAAAAAGGATTTCTGTTCAAAAGGAGAGGTGACTTGACAATAAAAGCATACATGAATGCTGACTATGCAAGATCCCTTACTGAAAGAAGGTCAATTACAGGCTATTACACTTTCATAGGGGGAAACTTGGTTGCTCAAAGGAGCAAGTAACAGAATATTGTAGCCAAATCAAGTGCAGAAGCATAATTCCATTTGATAGCTCTTGGGTTTTGTGAATTTCTTTAGATTAGAATAATCCTAAAAGATGTAATGGTCGAGGGAAGTGGATATGAAGTTATATTGTGATAACAAATCAGCTATAAGTATAGCTCACAACCTAATTCAACATGATCGAACAAAGCATGGGGAGGTGGATAGGCACTTGATCAAAGAGAAGACTAACAATGGACAACATTCCCACGTGGATCAGGAAAATGTTCTAACCAAAGGATTAACTAATCTGAGGTTTCACGAGATCACTAGCAAGCTAGGAATGGAAGACATCTACTCACTAGCTTGAGCTTAAGGGAGACTGATGACTGCCAAGTATTTTGGTGTTATTTGGTGTTTAAGTGTTTCTACAATAAGTTGTGTTAGTTGCTTAATTTAGAAAATTTGATCAGTTTGGTACTAATCCTATTTAGGTGCTTTTTCTTTATTAGTTTCCTAATTTCTAGGGCTTATTAGTTTTCTTGTTTCCTTTTATGGAGGACTGAGTATTCTCTATATGTACTTTTGTAACTAATCTTATTTCAACAAGAAGTAATTATCATAGTCTTCTTCAAATTCATTATCCATTCCAAAGTCAAAAATACCGTCAAGTCAAGTCTAAGATCTATCTTATCAAATAATACCAGAAATTAATGGGGCCAACAGAGAAATGTGCTCCTTAGATCATTCTTAGTAATTGAGCCTCTCCATAGAGAGGTAGAAAGATTAAGAGGGCCATGAAATTAACTGATATTAGTAAGCAAGAACATATGAGTTACATTGTATTGCTTGGTTGGATTTGCTTACTGCACTTTGTGTGCATTCAAATTCAAAATGCCAAAATGTTGTCATTGTATTTCAAGTTTTTAGAAGGTTATCACATTTAAAAGGCTGTACACCACTATTCTATTTACTGCAATCTAATTTGAGAAGTCACAGAGAGGTCGCTATGCCATAATTATGGTGGGAATGACATTTGGAGCAGCGACCATGTGTGGAAAGGCTATATAAAGATAAAGAATATGTAACTTCCGATCACCATTTTTTGAATTGTAGGAGTGGAAAAGGTCGCAAGGCCTAAAAGAGACATTATCCGTTTCTTTCTAAAGTTTTCATATACAGCATTCTTCCCCATGATTTTAATATTAAGTTATTGTGCAGGTCCAGAACCTGCATGTTATACTAACCTGGATTGGTATATTAAGTTCTTCATATATTCTTGGATAAAACCGGGATCTATAGGCTTAAGAAATCGTGCCTTGGGTCAACCTACAATGCCATCCTTTTCTCCATAAGCTCTAATGTGTTAAAAACTCTCAAAGGTTTACTGCAACTTGTTGAAATGTAAAAGGCATTAGTTTACCGGTGGCGCAGTCCATATATAGAAGGAACCATGAGGTCCACTCACAATGTTTGAGTTTGTCACCAAGCAAGTTATTCTTCTATAACAGATGGATCTACAAAAATAAAAAAATACCTGCCATAAATTTGAGATGCTAATGTTCAAGTCCATCTGTTTGTTGATTTTCCAATTTTGGAATCAAGGATTCAAGCCAAACCACTTCAATAGTTACTTCTACGGCTTGTATTTTTTTTTTAGCTTGGTATCATTAGGTTTGTCCACTTAATCCTAAGATGCTTTACAAACACTCATGATACAGTAATCAAAGCATTTATTTTAAAGTCAGTGGGCAGTTAGTGGGGCATGGATCATATATTTTGTGCTGAAACTGAATAACGAACTGCAGCTATTAGCAGATGAGAAGAATAGAACCAAGTATGCCCAACAATAACAAAAACATGGCGCAGAAGCAAGCCAGCAGCGATAATGACGCAAATAAAAGAAGGCGCAACAAGGAAATAGATGAAAAATGGATAATGAGACTTCTTAGAACCTCCACAAGCCAACATCCGATACATAAGTAAGCATAGATCTAAAAGATAATTGGTTGTGTTGAGGGGTAGACTCATAAGTTACCTTGGCATGTAAGAGCTACTGGAAGTATGTCCTAAACCTTTACTCAGTGGGTGTAATACTTCGCACCTCAAACATAATTTTTTTCATTTATTTATTTTTTCCTACTTCGTCTAAATTAGACACATTTAGTTCACGAAGTTATCCATCATTGTCATGTAGCTTCCCCTTTAAACTGTAACAGTCACAACATTCAGTTGAATATATTAAGGAGCAAGAGATACCTGAATCTGACTCGCCTGAGAGCTGTCTGTCCTTCTGGCAATGTTGTGAATGTGATGTATACACCAGGCTGATACTGTTCTACCCATTCAAAGTTAGAAGATTTTACTCCCATTTTTACAGAATCCATTTTTCCAATACCAGAATGGAGATCTCCATCGTAAAAAGATCTTAATTTGTCTGAGTAGATAATTGGTGTGCTCTGATTCTCAGCATTGCTGTTTTCAAGTTGCGCAGAATCGGTTGGGACATACGCAACAGCAAGAACAGGATGCATCCTTGTTTGAGGAAATATAAAATCAGCTTGATCTACTACTTCTTGTCTGCCAGAAGGCTTCTCTGACATTGCACAAAGCTGAAAGCAAAAACAAACATTATTAGTTTACTAGTAATATTGCATTATATATTACCCTAGGTACTATTAATGTGGATCGGTTCCTTGCACAGATAAGAATGCAATACAAGGAACAACACAAATCACAAACACAAAAAACAAAATAGAATGTAATTGAAATACATAGCCTACATAAGAGCATACACTTATAAAATGTCAGATAAAGAACCAATTGAAAAAGATAAAATCTAGCAAGAGATGATACAAAGTTGCTTCACACAATAAGGAAGTAACATTCTTCTCTTGCTATTGATTAATCACAAAAAGTATGCTGCTAATGATGTTCTATTTTTATATTCATTGTCTTCTCACCCAAATTTGACCACCTCAATTCTCATTTCAAAACAAAAAGTACCTTAACTAGCACTTACCATTATAGTAACAAATGGATCAACACAAATGATTGAAAGAAGTATTTATAAAAACGAGATTACTGAATATTCAAAACTTAAGTGATCATTTAACTAAGTAATGTTTACTCTTTAAATTGTTATTATTTAAATTTTTGGTTGCATTAGTTCTTTTATTTGATCTTGAGATTCGAGTTATTCTCTTTTTATTTGATTTTATAGGAATTTTGTAGTTTTCTTTTGAATTTTTTACTATCTCTTCTCCCTCACTCCAAATTTAGTTTTTGATTTGGAATTTTTTCAACTTTTTAACCAACAAAAATGATAACAATGGATTGAAGTCATGAATAAAAGAACATTAGTATTTTTTTTCTATTCTTCAGCTTGTAAGTTTCTAAATCTAAATTAAATCAATATCAACAAAAAAAATTGAGAAAATGAAGGTAAAATTGAAACAACAAATGAAGCGTTTGTTTATTGAATTCTATTGAACACTGTAAGCTACGAGAAATAAATTGTTGTAAAGATTTTGTAGTTGATTTTCATAACCTAAAAGGACTTCAATCATATTGTTGAGTTTGATATTGTTATAAGAATATAAATTTTTATTTGAAATGTGGTTGGCAATTTATATTCAGCATCTTTCAAAATTTTTTGTCATATTTAGTCCAAATTTCATTACATGCCCAATATATGACTCCTATATTGGTTGTTTTTATATAGGAAATGCTAAAATTTCTCTCCAAATCTGCTTTCTTATATTTTTTCCCAAATAACTTTGAAAATACCTAAATTTAGGAATTTTTTAGAAATTGATGAACAATTGTTGATGTAAACTTCTCTACTGGTTGTTTTTATAAGAAAATATTAATTTTTTCTCCAAATCTACTTTCATATATTTTCCCCATTAATTTTGAAAATGAAGAAAAGGGAGTGGAAAAGGATATTCTTCATTAAAATATATTGTTCATGAAGAAATCTTCTGCTTGAGATCTAATTTGGACCAAACTATTTCAATCAAGTTTTTTCTATTTTACTCTTATTTTTTAGAATACATTTAGTATGAATAACAATTAACTTTATATTCTCATATATATTCAAAATTTAATAAACTAATAATATTATTAATTTTATACATGTCATTCAAGTATTCCTTATATGATAGGCAAAATTATATTGGACTTTGATAAAATAAATTAATTTACTTAATTTTATTAGTAAATTGATTTTAAGGCTTTATTGAGGCTTAAATAATTTGAAAATATAATATTACATACATATCATAACATTTTATAATAGTATTGATCGACATTAACTAATTAACTTGATCTTTAAATTATTGAAATTAACATTTTAAAAATTTTTAACATGATCTGAAAGAGAGAAAAATGATGTACACATGTTAACACCATATTAAAAAGTTATATATATAGTATGTTTTCATCTCAATTTTTTCTTTATTTTCATTGCTTTTGAGGAAAAATAAGTGAAAATTGATTTGGAGGGAGATTTAGCATTTTCTCTCAAAACATAACCAATTCATAAGACTAAATAAACAATTTTCCCTCTACTTTGTATTATGTTATGGGCATATGACATTCCTAGCCAAATTGGTGAAATTTGCACTAAATTTGCAAGTATTTGAGAAATGTTTTATATATATTAAGCAGGCCTACATCTTAAAAGAGTAAAAGTGAAAACATATAGGCCAAGTTATAGGACTAAAATAATTTTTTGTCTTATATTCAAGGGATTGATATATATTCGGGAGATTTATTTTCTAAATATTCATTTAGGTGTTATTCATAATTTCGAAAGAATATAGATCTCTTCTAAATATATTTACCTATGAAAATATTGAAATTATAATCTATATGCTTAAAAAAAATTATTTTTTAAATTCTAAAGAAATAAAACTATTATAAAATACGACAGTTTTTAAACTAAATAATTCGGTATATATTATGTTATATAGAGTGAATTGTGTTATAACTTTGAAAATCATTAACATGGTTTAAAATTATTAAATTTAGTTGATGACCTAATAAGTTTAGATTTATTTTTTTTGAAAATATTTTTTGAATAAGAAATTGTGATGTAACCAACTTAGATTAATCAGCATTTACGAAAAATATTTCATAATCAATTTGAGAATTCATTTTTTGATGTAATCAATTTGTAACCGTAAAAATAAATAAAAAATTGGAGAAGTCCACTACATTTTTCACTTACGCAAAAGTACTTTAGTGACAATTCAAATTTGTATTTTCTCTTCTTTTAGTCTTTAATTTAAATAATAAAGTATCAAAATTATTTTTTTGTTGACAAAAAGGGAGCTCCAACAACTTATGAGCTAATGAACTATATTAGGTACAGTTAGGTCGTGAATAGCCAATCATGGTTGACAAATTATTCCGACACTTGATAAAGCACAATTTTCTTTGAGAGAGATCAAAAAGGGCTAGTCACTTTTTCAACTTAACCAAATAATTCATTACTTAAAAGAGGTAACTAAACTAATTATTTGAATTAATTAGATAAAATCTAAAATAAATGTACATTGAGATAAATTTATTCCTTAAAATACTGATTATTAAAATAAAATTACTCATTGTAAGTAAAATCACTAAGTCAATAACTTACATAGTTTATTATATAAAAGGCAGATTTATAATAATGAATGAAATACAATTTTGTAAGTCCAAATTTTGTAATAATATACATAATATAATGGTATAATCTGATATTTATTTGTATACACCATTCAAATAATTAATGAATTAAAAAGATTCCAAAAAAGTAAGTAGATATTAGTAAGTATATCAAATTAACTACTAAGAAAGGCGAGCGATAAAAGAACAAAATAAAACGAAGTAATTATAAATCAGTCTAAATATTATCCTTAGAATATATTATTATATATGCAGTTCAAGCAATTCATTATATATTATCAAATCGCATAATTTCACATCTTAAGTATTGATAAATATTTTTTTCAATTATTTGTAATGATACTTAGTTTTCCCAATCAATGTAATCTTCATAGTTAATCAAGAAAAAAGTTGAAAGCACGAAAGTGACACATTTATTTAATAAAAAAACCTCAAGTAAACTAAATTATTTCTTTACCAAAACAAGCATATAATGAAGATATTGTTCATAATTATTACTTATTAATTTAAACTATATAATGTCTAATTTTGTCCAACCGCTTTCCTATTTCTCTTATGTACATCCCTTTCCCTCTGTCATTCCTCCAACAATGATATATAATAAAACAATCATCAACATAACATATATATTGTAAAATTTATATAAAAAAAAAATCACACTTTCAGTTTTTTATTAACAACTATGTAAATATCTTTTGTCGCTAGAATTAATTTAATAATGCATTATAGATGTAACAATTTTTATTTTAAAAATTATTTTAGTACTCGAGTCTTGTTCCAAATGTCAAATTAATAGTTGAATTTTTCGCACATGTTTTAAATGATATTCCAATTTTGCCAATTGAGAATGAAATCCATTTAATTTTTCTTCTAAATTTTTTAGAATAACAACCTTTTAGTTTATTAACTTATAATTCCCCTTTCAATTTTGTATATTATAATTATTTGATTAATTGCATAGTATATTGATAACATATGTGATATCCCACATTGGTTGTGTGGGCATATTTAGAGTAGTTTATAAGTGGGTACATTGGATTCCTCTAACAACTTGGGTTAATTATTTTCACAAAACGAGAACAAATGCGAAATAGTTGCTAGTGGAGCCCCTTGTATCAGTCTCGCTTGCGGGCCCTCACCTCGTGGGCTCGAGGCATGACAAATGGTATCAGAGCCACCCCGAGGGCCGTATTGGCGCGGGAAGTCCGGCCGGATGTGTATTGGGGTGGTCATGGATTGTGAAGGAATGTGACGAGAACGTCGCATGTCCAACGAGGGTTAATTATGATATTCCACATTGGTGTGTGAGGATATTTTGAGTAGTTTATAAGTGGGTACATTGGACACATCTAGCAACTTGAGATCATTTTCACAAAACGAGGACGAATGCAAAATAATTGCTAGTGGAGCCCTTGTGCCGAGTCTCACTTGCGGACCCTCACCTCGTGGGCTCGTAGCGTGACAACATATAATTGAAATTCTCAAATAATATATCACCATATAAGTAACAAAAAAAATTATTAAAAAAAAGAGAGATTGAGATTAAATATGCTTAAAGGAAGAGAAAAAATTTTGAAACAAAAAAGTATGTTGTGAGATTTAAAATTTAATTTTTGAAATTGATTTTATTTAAAAATCAAAATTATTCAAAAAATTATGATAGAAAGAATTTAGTCTATACAAGAGTTTGAGATTAAAAGGTAAACTTGGTGTTATACTCAACCTATACCACATGAAAATTGTAAAATTTAATGATTCCCTCCTTTTTGATATTTAATAGTTATTTGTTGATAAATTCTAAAATGGCATTTTCAAGGGATATTAAAAGTTTCAAAAAAACTTTTGAGTTATTCATACTTCGATAATAGTAATTGGCGACAAAAAGAGGAAAGTGAGCGGCATAGAACGGCATGAAACCACCAAATATACAGTAATTGACGACACAAGTATCATTTTGCCTTCATTGTCTATTGAAAAGAAATTGCCTCAGCAGAACCAATGATATATACATCCTGATTGTGAAAGTAATTTATTCCAATAATAGAAAAACTACCTGTGATGTCAATGCTTGTATTAGTTCCTTAGCCTCTTTACACTTGGCGGCTTCCTCTTTCGCGAGCGACCAAGCTTCCTCAGTTTTTTGTTGATATCCTTGAATTTTCTCTTCCTTTGTTTGACATAGCTTTTCTAGACTATCAGCCTGCAGGAGTAAATTAATCTCAGTGCAGGGATATTGCTGAAGTGTTTTGAGTTTGCATGTGCTACTACCATGTATTTATTAGAGCTGCCACCTCTGAGAAATATAGCATCATAATCATCTCAAGACTTAATAATCACATAATTTCAGATATCTAAGAAGCTTTGCAGCTTCTTCTATTAAAAATCCAAGAATTATGTTCAGGTTTCATGAGATTTTAATTGATGCAACCTAAGCAGCTCACCAAACCTATTGTGAAGAATAAACCTCATTAAAATGATGAGAGTTGAATACAATGCCTTCCCACCACATCAATTCTAAGATTATTTAGGTAATTATAACTAAATCTGAGGGTGTTGCAGACCAGAAGCAAATTAAAAGAAATTCATGAAGAAGATCAACTTGAAGCAAAGAGAAGACAAAACAGCAGTAGAGAAGAAGTCAGGAAAATCATAAAAAGAAGAAAAAAGGCGTTAAAACAGGAAATAACAACTTGAAGAGAAGCAGCAACTTCTACCAAACCAAAGAAGAAAGTGGGAGAACGAAGAATAGCACCTTTATAAGTGAAATGGCAGCTTTGAAGAAGTGTACAAGCAATAGGCAGCAAAAGGAAGAAACTTGATAATAAATGTATAGCAATTCTTTTAGTAAAAAGACGATTATTTATTAGGGTTAGGAAATTAGTTACAAAGCAGTTATAATGAATGAGCTAAATAACTGATTAAAAGCTTATTAGCCTAACTCACTCCTATATAAAAAGCAAGCATCTTTCAGAAATGAAATCATCTTTCAAAGGGGAGGTTTTTGTAATCATGAAAAGAGTGGAGTTGGTAATTTAGTTACTTCACAGAGAAGGTAGTGCAATTAACCCTAAATTCAAATATAGTGACACCCATTCCAAAAACTAGGTGAGATAGTCACTAAGCATACTCCTAAAAAGCAGGTGCATTATGTATGATAAATGTGAATATCACCATTGTTATTAAAACCTATTATGTTTTTTCAAATTTAATTTCACTTTCGGTTTTCCTGTATGTTTTGTTCATTCTGATGCCAAGTCAAAGAGCACTAAAACAGAACAGTGGTCATAAATGAGTGTCTTCAACAATGTCATGTTTGGTGGGAAGCATGCCTATTGATATAGTTCTGACTTTCTTCTACTTATTTGTTTGATCTGACGGTCAGATATGGTCGTAAGAAACAGCACCTAAAGTAAAGGTTCTTATTCATTCAACCTTCCATTGATCAGTTGTCAACAGCAGTCTCCGGAGCTTAAAGAAAAACTTGGCAGTCTAACTAGGACTAAGACAACATTTATCATTTGATTTCATCTTATGAGCAGTTTAGCAATTGTGTGACATAAAATACAACTTGTAACACAAGTAGAAGCTATACTGATGCACTATTTGGCCATATCTTTTGTTCTATTTATTTATAACGTAATACGCATTTTGGTATCCACACGCACGCACAAAATAAGAAAGGAGTTGAAGAGAAAATATCGATCCTGATCTTCAAACTCACATTTGTATTTGACTAAATGTGTAATTTGTTATAAAGCATCTTAAGGGTGTTCGTGTGTGTGCGTGAGAGAGAGAAAGACGTCACAATTGCAAAAAGTAGACATTAATGAGCAAAATCCCTTTTTTCTGTATATATAACAGAGTATATGAACATACCTGAGCCTTAAGCTTCAGAATTTCTTCAGAAAGGAATCTTTCTGATTGGTGCAAGTCTGTCTCTACATTTAGGGGGCCAGCAGTCATTGATTTCACTTCCAAGGAGCCCTCCAGAAAACAAACAGAAAATGTGGAAGATAGCTCGTGTCCTAAAGGAGGAATGCTTCCCTTCATCTGGTCTTTAGAATTTTTCATAAATATTTGAGGGCAGGAAACCTGCCCCCATCTGGGCAACACCTTATCCATGGAAACGAGATCTGCATGGCAGGAAATGGGATCCGGAGGCTGAGGCTTCCATCCTTGGATATTAACACCTTCTCTTTCAGAGCATCGGCAACCATCACTAGAATAGTTTCTTATTGATGTCATTTGACTAGGTGATGGACCTGTATCTACCATGCCTTCCATCTCGTTAGAGTAACACTTTCGTGTTATTGGTAACAGTCTTGGGCTATTGGATCCAAATTTGGATAAAACAACAGGACATGAAACACTATGCAGCTGAATAAAGCATCCATTACAAACCCGAAAAGGCTTGTTCTCATTCGGAGCAAGAGATGCACACATAGATCTCTTGCTGCTGCAAGCACGACAAAATAAAAGGCCACAATTATAACAATTATGTTTCTTCCGAGTGAAACCAAAAGCAATGCCACATCCTCTGCAAGCTAATTGATCAGCACTAGATAAAGATTTGTGGGAACAGATTGCAGCTGTAGAACTTGATCCGCATGTAATTTTTTCTACTTTTCTACCTTTGAGGGTATCAACTAGACTTGGAGAGTTTCTATCTTTAGTATCACCCAGACCTAACTGCCCATTTTCACCATTTCCCCAAGTATAAACATTCCCCTTTGATGTTAAGACAGCAATATGGTAAGATCCAGATGATATTTCTACGACAAACTCGTTAGTAAGCCTCCCCTGCACAGCTACTATTGACTTATCTCTGGCTTGTGGATTCCCCAGCTGCCCATGTACTGCACTTCCCATTGTATAAACTCTACCTGTGCTGGTTAGTCCTGCAGTTAGAGTATTTCCACATGATACTTGAACAAAATCATGATCAAAGAGTTCTGCAATATAAGTTGGCAAGAGTTTTCTTCCATGATCGGGATGGCCTAGCCTGCCTTTGTCTGAATCACCCCATGTAAATAATTTCCCACCTGTAGTACTGAATTTAACATGATCAACCATGATTTCAATAATTGCAGCAGTGTGCCATGGCCCACATGCCACAGTCTTTACCCGTAAACCCTTGATTGATTCAACTTCTTTAGGGTAAGAATAACTTTGAAGATCTCCATGGCCAAGAACCCCAAATGTTCCATCTCCATAGGTAAATAACTGCCCAGATGTGGACACAATTGCTGTATGCCATTCTCCACAAGCAACACTAGATATAGCTACACCATCCAAGGAACCAGAAAGTCTGCGTGGCAGCCAATGGGTACACTTGTTATCGTCACCAAGTAAATCAGCAGTGTAATTGTTGCCCCACGTGTATAACTCACCAGAAAGTGTTAAGGCACAGGTTTGATATTCGCCGCAACTGATATAGTTTACGTAGACCCCAGTAAGTGAGTCTACAATTTTGGGGCAGAGTGTATCCATGTCCACTTTATGGCCAAGTCTTCCCCTCTTGCCCTCACCCCAGCAAAACACTTCACCCTGCTTGGTCACTAGCGCAGCATGTTCCTTCCTAGAGATATAATCCGTACATCAAGCATCATAGTGGATTCCAGAAGCTTAGGTAGTAAAGCATTTAATTGTGTTTCCCCGCCTGCCAAATACCCTCCACCTGCTCCTTCTCCCCAAATATAAACGTCTTTCAAGATATGCATTTCTGGTTGAGATGAATCAGGAAAATCTGCTGCAAATGTGCTGGCCCAAACTGCTCTCTTGTTTATATCATCTTGCTGGATTACCAGAGAACTTGGGGCTAATATATTCACCATATCGTGCATACTTGACAGACTTGATGCTGAATAAAAACTATCAGATGAGCATGACATACCCTCAGAAGTACACCTTGCTGAAAATGATGGTGGGGGGCTCCCAGATAAACTGTGCACCTTTCAAGAAACAGATCAAAGAGCAGAGTGAATTGATTAATTTGTAGCTCTTAGACAAAGGATCATGTAATAAATAAGTTCAGCAAAGAATGCTCCCTTCTTTGTCATTTACAGAACCTTTTCTATGTCGACACTGTATTGTACTTTGGAAAATTTATATAAATATGCTGGTCAGCAAATGCACCATGCCTTTGTTTTATAGTTATTCATAAAAATAGAATATGCATTAAAAATTTTCCAGAAAAGGCAAAAAGTCATTAAGAACCTGAGATGATCTTGTTTTCTCCTCTGAAAGTCCTAAAATTTGCTTCCTTCTCATAAAAGCAGCTGGGCTATTAATACAACTTTGTGCCCCTCTTTGTTTCTTCAAAGAGCCCACCATTCCCTTGCGGTAATTCCTGGATATTACTGCTCTTAAACCTATAAACCAAGACTCAGCCTGCACTTTGTCCTTACATATCTGCATCAAGAAAAAGGAAATACAATTCAACAACAATTTCTGGATATTCACATACACAAAGATGAAGCATGTTTTGGTTACCAGTTCAAGAGAGCATTTGCCATTTGCATAGATAAGTGAGAGGCACTGACTTTCTTTCTCAAGCTGTAGTTGTTTCTATAATTCAACATTTGCAATAAATGAAATAACCATCATGACCAAAAATTTACCACAACAACAAAGATCAAAATACATAATTCTTTCTCATTACATACAGTGCTTTGGCCATGGATGATATTTGTTACTGAGCTTAATCTGAGTTGTTTTTCCTCCTGACCAGAATACCAAATCAAAAATTTCTCATCCTGAAAGCAAAATCAGACTTTAGGCACATATTCTTGAGTCGGTCAAGTAAAGAACCAAATAATAAAAGAGAACAGTTGCTACAACAAAGAGAAGATCAGCAGACTCTAGTCCCCGGAGTAGTTCAATGGCACAATACACAAAATACAAGTAACAAAGTTGATTCTGCATCCTATGTTCATATATTGGTAAACAAGACACACAATTTACCAGAAAATGTGTATAACAGGCAAGCAAGCCTATCCAATATGTTTTCGCATCCATCAAAATCTGAAGGCAAGTCTAAAATTTTAAAATCTGAAACAAGAAATACATAAGGCATGAATAGCATTATGCTTTTTCTCTCTCTCAGTAGCTTACAGAAATATCAGTCTTGATGGAAATCTCCTCTACAGAATCAAGCAATTGTTTAAAAAATAGATTCACTTTTCTTAGTATATGATACAGAAACCATCATGCTATTTTCTCATGATAACTCACTTCTTGATACATAGTACAACACAAGTTCTAGATATACATCAAGAGAACTTACTACCACAGGAAAGTTTTGGAATAATATGCAATCACTAGTTACTGGTTTAAAATTTTGGGGACACCTTGATGAACTAAGATAACTGTTAAAATGTTTCTCCAGAATGCTTTGTTCCAAATGGAATAAGATGGTGATCTTAACTGCCTTTAGGGTAATGTGAGATACAAGGCAGATAAGATAGAAACCAAATATAGGTGGATAATTTCTTCATGATATGATCTTTTACTCAAATTAGCATTCTACTTTCGTAAGCTACAGGCTTGTGCATATTGAAGGGATCTTGAAGCATATTATTTTGTTATACTCCCTCTGTCCCAAATTTATTGGGACAATTACAAAATGAGACTTTATTTCCTAAAGTGAAATTTTGTTTTCCAAAAGTACTCTCTAACTTAAAGTAATAATGGGACACCAATAAATGTCAACCACTACTTTTGAGGGAATCACTACTTTTGAGGAAATAGCATAAAGATACAGGAACTACTTTTTCAAATCTTCTTTAATTCTACTTTTTCAAATCTTCTTTAATCCTTCATGCCCAATCAAAAAAGAGCCACTTTTTGGGAGAGAGCATATAATTTTTAGAGCGCCGACATCTGTTCATTTTGATGCTTACCATAGATAACCTGAAAGGGCAAACTTTTGGTTTCCCTCGCCTTCCATACTTCAAGAGGTGAGCACCCTTCTTTAATGCAACAATTGCCTGTGCAGGCACAGAATAAGAAATACAAAACATTGTCACTAAAAGTAACTAGCTAGCATAGATATATGGAAATGATTAAGGTAAGTTTCAACCAATTTGGTCGCAAGTTTCAAATTGAAGACTGCATTGAACTTAGAATCCATGATCAGATTTCATGTTATCATTGAGACTTTGTTAGAATAAATAAAAAAACATGGAAGGCCACATACAAATGAAAATAGAAATTAGAGGAATTAGAGTTGAGACTTGTCAGATAGAAATATTGGTAACAAAATTGTATTGGCAGCCATCAAGTGGATCACAAAAACAGGAAAAACAAAGGTTACAGGTCTGGAATATTAACTGGAATTTTCTGAAGCATATGAAGGTAGAAAGTCATATATAAGTCTCCAAGGTCTCGTTAAAGTTTCGGTATACAAGGATGACGAAAGGCATATTATTTATATAGAAATATATCTATCACCAGTCCAAGATCAAAGAATCCACAATGCACTAAATTTAAGGCCATGGTTGGACCTTGGATTTAAGTAAGGAACAGGTAAAATAAAATGTCTAAAATATAAAGTACAAAATTATATCATTTGAAGCGAAAAAATACTTTTCCTTAGTATTTTAGCCACTAAAATTCACAATTCAAATATAGCTTAAGTCTCTTTGGGGGAAATCAAAAGGTACTTATATTATCACCACAACGTTTAGCAACTTGATACTGGCCTTAGAAAAGATCAAAAAATTATTTGATTATCTAGTGAATTCCAACTGCAAATTCCAATTTCACAGCACTGACATATGCAGAACAAAATTCCAATATCATCTGTGCATTTCTTATATGAAATTTTAAAACTCTAAAACCAAGGACCTTCAACCAATTGACAAAAATATACCATCAAACTTGACCATCTGATTCTGAACCTATATCAGTTCTTTCCCTGGTGTCCCTATCTATCATCCCATGAAATTTAAATCCATAAATAAAATGCAATAACAATAACAATAGTACTTATGATATGATGATGGTGATGTGCCAATAAACCATTACATAACACTAAAAGAATGTCATACTTCGTAATACTACATTGTCCACACACACTGTAAATGCAGGAACAGAGCAAAGACTACCACCAGTTCATTTCATATACCAAAAGAACCACAAAACAAGAAGAAAAAAATTATTTACAACTATTGAAACAAAAACAAAACAAAAAAAAAAAGAACCTGTTCAACTGCTCTGTCATAAACAGGGACCAATAGCAAAGATTCTTCACCCATTTTCTTGCTAGTTTCATGCGATCAACAATATGTAGTCTGTGTGAAAGAGACGAAAACTTAAGAATGCAGCAGATGCTTTTTCTTCGGTTTTGCACTTCGCATGGGACAGAAAATAGGAGTATCCCAGAAGTACCGAGTGGCTGTAGTAGTGGTAGTAGTAGTTCAAAAAACCTACCAGAAAAACAAAGGAAAAGGGTACTAGTTCCAACTGTGAGGAAAAAGATAGAGAGAGAGAGAGGAATGGAATTGAATCATTGATTGATTTGATTCTCTTTTCTTTGTTCAATATTTGGTGGTCTACTAATTCTATTCTTCCATGATGACTATTCTTGTTTCACTTCGTTTGTCGTGCACAAGACAGGATACTGATTAGTTTGTCAAGTAACTACTGGAACTACAGTCGCACGTGTTGACCATAACACATAACACATTCACTTGATTGTAGGAAATACAATCCAATGATTCCTCTGTCTTTGCTTCCGCCAATTCCATCCGGGCTAAAAAAATTCCTTCATTTTTATAATTTTAATTTGGTATTTTTATATTATATTTCAATAATAAAAACGCAAGTTAAATTTATAAAATAATTTTTAAAATTTATATTTAATATGAATCATATATATTTAACATGCATCTCTGAAGTAGAATATATAAAATAAAATATCAAATTTAAATAGAAAATTCAAAGTCAATCTTGAAGAAATTTTTATAACAGAATTAAAAAAATAAAATTTTATGTTATTAAATTTTTATATTATTTTATTAAAAAAATAATTAGAAAAGTAAGAAGGTATTTTTTTTTAAAAAATCTATTTTAAAAATTAAAACATATTTAATATGTTTAAAAAATTATTAAAAGTGATAAATTTGTGGCATAAAGAGTATATATATTACACAAGATTATTGTGTCATTTTCAATTTCATTAGTTTGTTTATATAATGGCCCCAAAGTGTTCTTTTCCCTGTTCCATTAGCGGATTTTGGTCCCCGTCGTACCTGTGAGATTCTCTTTCTGTTTTTGTCAATTGATCAAATGGGAATCGGATTTGGGAGCTTGTTTTGATTTACTTTTATTTTTAATTATTTTTATCATCTTTAAGTAATTTTTATTTTTATACTAGTTTTTATGTCAAAATGTGTTTGGTTTAATGGGTAGAACTGTTGACTCATGGTTGATAATGAAAATATGTTTGATTTATGTATTTTCAGATAACGGAAAAATTAGAAATATTAAAATAATTTTGATTTGTTATTTTCAAAAGAATTATTTCAAATGGTAATTATATGATAATATTAGAGTGACACGTTGTGGATCCATTGATTTTTGTTATGTCACATGGATCAAAATATGTTGGGATTATTAATTAATTTGTTATGAGTTTTGTTGCCTTCTTTAAGTAGCTTCTGCCATGTGAAGATTTAGAGACAAATTATTATTTAATTCATTAATATATTTTAATTATTTTTAAATTAATGAAGTATCGTATCAAAAATTAATAATATGAATCCTATTTTGACATATTATGCATCCTATGTCCAAAATTGGTAGCTATGAATATGAAAAGTTTTGCTAAAATGTTTAAAAATAAATACAAATTACATTTTTTGTTAAAAATGAGTGAAACACACATTTTTAGTATTTGGACTAATTGAAAATGAAACCAATGAATTTGAAAATAAAATCAAATAAGTTCTCTAAACCCTAACTTGTTTTATCGAAGCCGAATTCAAGAAAAACTTCAAAAATTGAATGAATCTATGGCATGTCAAATACTATTTACTTGGGAATCAAGAATTTGGATTCAAATAGTCTAGCAATGAGTTATATAATCACAAAATACCAAATTAAGATATGCACACACACACACACACACACACACACACACACACACACACATATATATATATATATCCTTAAATACATATGTTTAGATACTTATATGGATAAATAAATAAATAAGGTAAAAATCCCAAAATGACAAGAGAAACAAAGCTTATTACTATAATGCCTTCGATACACATGAAATATATATAGATGATATGAGTAGTATAATTTATTTCAATCATTTCACCCTTAAGAGTATGGTGCAATTTGCTCATTATCATCAAGTTCAACTATAAATACCCATTTTATTGTACAGTGAACAAACACAAATTGGTCAAGAAATTTCTCCTAACTCTTTTAACAACTTGTTCATCCTGCATATCGAATCTACTTTATACCTCTAACTTACCAAATGTGAGGATTTGATTATAACATCCCAACTCAAATCTTCCACCAATTACTCAAAAATTAAAGACTTTTTTTGGCTACAAAATATAACCAAAATAGATTACAAAATAATGACTATAAAACATTCCCTTTATAGCAAATGTATTGCTCTCATATCTTTTTTATAAAATAAAATTTTATTTTTTAAAATAGTAATTTTATTTTCAAAATTATACTATTAATTAAAGTAATGATATAACACTGCTAACTTTTTAACTACTGTTTTTAAGAAAAATAGTATCAAAATATGAAAAACTTTACTTGTTCAACTTTTCTCTAAACATTTAGATAATATCAAATTAGACTCGTTGAGGAAAGAAAAAGTAGATAAACAAAACTAAAATTAACCACAAGCATTTTCCTTTATGTGAGAATTTTTAAGTTTTGTGTCTCTCAAAAAGTACTTGAATACAAAGCTCAAGAACTTTGCACTAATATCAAGTTGGCTTGTAAATTAACTTTAAGCATTTGGTAGTTTTCAAATGGAGCATAACATGAATGCAATCCAAACTCGGCTAAAAAGTTCAGGACTTCAACTGAAAGTCAAGCTAAACATGAGCCAAAATGATACTAGCTTGGCTCAAGTTAGACTTGGGCTTTTGCTACATGATTCAGATTGTAATGATTAATAACGTACATTCTGCATTAAGTAGACAATATATGACTCATTTTATGTTCCTCTGCCGAAATCGCTGATGTCTTATTTTCAAATTTGAGCCAGTACACTTCATTATTGCCTTTTATTTTCATCCACTCTTAATTTTCTTTTCTTAGCATGGATCGACTAGCTTGACCTGATTGTAGCTTGACTTCAAGCTCATATTAACTTTGAGAACTGACTTAAACTTCAGAATTGTCTTAAGAAAAATAAAATAAAATAAAAAAGAACTCCTATTTGTACTACTTTGTCTGTTCCACTCAGTTTGCTCAGCCTTGAATAAATTGTCTATTTGGTTTCATTTCCTTTGCATACTTTAACTTCCAACATTTAGGGCCCAAAATATTTTTCTTAAATTTTATACAAACATCAAAATGTGTTTGTTTGGCTTTCTATATTTTTATGCGTAAAAAGACAAGATCTTTTTGAAATTCTGTTGGATTGTTACTATGGAAAATGGCATGGTTCATATCATTTTGTCCGGAGTTAACTCCTTGTGAGCTTCAATTGCTAAGTTAGTTATTGCTTGCAATACGAACAAGTCGTTAGATACATCAGGGAAGTCTTGGGGAAAATTCTTCGATGCTTAGGTCAAAACTAGAGTAGGGAATATATACAAAAAGCAGAAAGCTGTAAATGTCAAATGAACTCACATACCCTAAAATAAACAGAGGAGGATATTTATAAGTGTTTTAGGGAGGATTATATTTTGTTATAGTATGGTTCATAGACCATTATGGACTTCTGAGTTTGTGGCTTGGCATTATTCATTTCGAATTTTGCCTAGGAAATTTTTTTACGTCTACTTTTTTCTCTCTATGTCGTCTGCATAGGGAAGTTAGTTGGGAGTAAGTCAATAGAGAATTTGGGCTTAATTATAATTTTGATTTGATATAAAGGCTTGCTTGGGGAGGCCACAAGCATCATTGAAGTGGAGAGTGTATCTTTAATAGTGATGGTGTCCTCAAGTATATTATTTCCCAAAGCTTTCTCAAATATTCTCTCTTGTTAGAAACATTTCTCCTTATGTGTGTCGGTGATTTTCTTTTTTATTTTTAAGTTTTTTTGCCAAGCATGTGGGGATAATCGCACAGTGGTTGGGTAGGGCATAGGCGAATGTGAAGATGGAGTGGAGACTGTAGCACGTCGCGATGGGGTGAGGCGCTACTACGACTGCCCATTGATAATGAGTCCCAAGTCAAGCATAGGCTCGACCTCGAGGCTGGTTCCCATAGGTTAAGCACGCTGCTCGACCTATATGATGTGTCCAAGCATAGGTGTGTTTCACTGTATGCAGGTCGAGCGGTGCACTCGACCTGCACGGAAGGGTTTGTAGGAACCATCGCTCTTGGCAATAGCTCTCCCTTCCTAAGTCGCACGTCTCAACATAGGATGGGTAACAAGGTCAAGACTTGTGTTGGCCCTGAGCTCCAGGTCGAGCGCATGGCTCAACATGGAGATTGCCTTCACCAGGTCGAGACATGGCTGCCTCAAGAGAAGGAGGTGCCACGACGCCAAGTGGTGCTATTTCAGATGGTCTTCATAACTTGCTCCTTTCTCTAGTCATGGGGATTTAGGCGAGGCTTCTTCACACATTTCTTTAGTTTCCTTGATTCCTAGAGGGTTATCTCATTGCCACAAGTAGGAGGTGTCCATGTTTCAGTTGAATTTTTTGAGGGGTACTCCCCTAAGGCGATTGAGGCTATTATTGGTCTTCCCGAGTGTTTTAGCGAGCTGTTTGGACTAGAGGTGTTGGATGAGTTAGTTGATGGATCTTTGCCTCGACTTACTAAGTGTTAGGTCAAGGAAGATTTACCTTGATCTCGCTATATATGGGGTCAAGGGAGCTTTGCCTTAACCTCAATAAATGTTGTGTAAAGAAAACTTAACCTCGACCTTGCTAAGTGTTGGATCGAGACAATACTTTGCCCATGAAATTTGTTCGAGCTTGACATTATATCGCTCATGACAAGTGAAAGTGTTTCATAATTTAATCTTAATTTGACTAAGTATTTGGTTGGGGAATCTTTATTTCTACTCGATGTTAAATGTTGGATCAAGCGAGCTTCACCTTTATCTCACTAAATATTGGGGTAAGGAAGCTTTTCCTCTACTGCACTAAGAGTTGGGGTAAGGAAAAGTTGCATAATGAGTGATGCAGGTCATTTTACCATAGAGGGTATTATGTTTTTAGATCATTCCATACAATATAAAAGAGAATAGAGCCGTAGTGAAGTATTCAGAAGTTACAATTAAGGCATAAGGTGCACTGCCGGAGATAAACCCCCCAAGAGTATGCCGCTGAGAAGGCTTGATGCCTATTTCTTAGGTTCTAGCCTTTTATCTAGGACTTGGAAATATTTTGATCTCATTTCAGACTCGTATTGTTTTGTTTTACTTTTAATTCAACTATATGTTAGGCGTAGGACATTATGTCTAATGTTGAGAACATTTCCTTTGTTCTATGTTATTGTTGCTAATATCTCGCTACAATTTGTCTTTTAGTGTCAACCGAGGCATTGCTTGAACTATGGAGATTGGTGGAGTGAGACATTGCTTTGCTCATTTCTAAGTTAAGCCCAAGTGAGACATTGCTTCACATGTTGTTAAGTTGTACCCGGGGAGAGGTAGCCTCACTTTGGACTAAGTTGTGCCTAGAAATGGTAGTCTCGCCCAGGCTTAAGTTTAGCTCAGGGGAGGGGTAGCCTCGTTTGGGGTTAAGTATTGCCTACAAAAGGGTAGCCTCGCTTAGGACTAAGTCATGCCTGGGAGTAACCTCGCCCGAGGTTATGCATTGTTCTAGGAGGGGTAACCTCGCCCAGAGATATGTCGTGCTTAGGGAAAATTAGCTTCGCATGGCGCTAAGTTGTGCCCAAGGGGGCCTATCTTGCATGGGGGTAAATTACACTCAAAGAGATCTAAATCGCCCGGGCTAAGTTGCACCCGAGGGGGATTAGCCTCACACGGGACTAGGTTGTGCCTAGGGGGATCTGTCTCGCATGGGGCAAAGTTGTGCTAAAGGGGGATCAGCTTCGCACAGGGCTAGGTTGTTGCTGAGGAAGATCTATCTCGCTCGGTGCTGAGTTGAAGTTTGTGATCTCCAGAGCCAACTATATATCTTTCTTGGCTTCAATGGAGTCATCTCAACTTTTATGCCACGTCTCTTGGTGATAACCTCAAGAAATGAGTGTTTGATCTCTCGGTCCAACTATAGATTTCTTGGCCTCAAAAGATTCACTTTAACTTCCAAGGTTAGACTTATATTGATAACTTGAGGAAAAAAGTAGTGATCTCTAATGCCAACTATAACTTAATTGGCCTCAAGTGAGTTATTTCTCTTCAGGGGCTAGACTTTTTGTTGATAACCTCGAGAAAGAAGTGACAATTGGGGCCAACTATAGCTTTCATAGCTTCAAGGCAGTCACTTCAACTTTCGGGGCTTGATTTTTATTTTGTAAAAGCATGCTCCACAAGGAGCCTCTTATTTTTGCATTGGGGTATTCTCTAAGGAGAGGAACTTGTCATTGTATTGGAGGGGTGTGCTCCAGGAAGAGGCTATTGTCACCGTACTGGAGGAGTGCTCTATAAGGGAAAGCTTTTGTCGTTGTACTAGAGAAGTGCGCGTAAGGTGCTTGTCACTAAACTGAAGGAGTGCGCTCTAAGGAGAGGTGCTTGTCGCCATATTGGAGGAGTGCCCTCTAAGGGGAGGCACTATAGGAGTGTGCTCCATGGGAGGTGCTTGTTATCGAACTGGAGGAGTGCGATTTATGGGAGGTGCTTGTCATCGAATTGGAGGAGTGCGCTCCAAGGGGAGGTGCTTGTCACCAAACTGGTGGAACACTTTGGCAATTTCCACTATTGTTTCCACCTTTAATCAAATTCTCCTCCTCAAATACTTTTTTTGCTTTTACTTTATTCTCTTAAGGTCTGGTTAGCCCCCTTGTGCTTGACCAAGTTAATGTTTGGCCGCTTGACAACGTCCTCACTTTATGGTGTTATGGATTATGTTGTTTGGGACTTCTTCACTCCTTCAGCTTCCGCCTTGTGTCTTTATCAGGATAGAGACACTTGGCTACTATTCTCAAGTATGGGCTTCTCTCCTCCGTAACTCTTCTTGCATTGTCTTGGTCTTTTTATCTTGACTCCAAGGGATAGAGACTTGGCTGTCAACTTCCTCTTGGATGTAGTTTTTTCTTTTGTGGTTCTTTCTATTTTAGCTCTTTTTTGCCTCATCTCAATCTCTCGGGAGCTAGGGATGAGCCCTAACATCATTGGGATGGAACTTCTGAGGCCATGCGAGCTCCTATGGCCACAAGGATAAACATTCTTGATTCCTAAGGCCATAAGGATGGACGCTCCTAAAGCCATTGGGACATGGGTACCTGGGGCAGCAACGATGGACACTCTTGACTTCTGAGGTCATGAGGATAGACACACTTGAGGCCATCGGCACGAGCTCCTAAAGCCATGAGGATGGACACTCCAACTCCTAAGGTCGTGAGGATGGACTTTCCTAAGGCTATTGGATAATATGCAATATTGTCACTCTAGGTGGCTCTCATTTTTGTGGAGGTGTTAGATCATGTCGAAGGGGGAAACTTTTCTGGCTACTGATCCACTATGTTGTCATTGGGCCTTCCCTTATGAGAGACATCGTGGATGCTGACTTTTCGAGCTCTAGATCTTGTCAGCATTCTCAGTATCAAGGTAGGGGTGTCCCATAGACCACGTCAAAAGGGTTTGGTTCGTACTAGTTTATTGAAAGTCAACTCCTTACGAGTTTCAACTGCTAAGTGGGTTCGTAATTATAACAAAAATAAGTTGTTAGGTACATCGGAGAAGCCCCAACAAAAATTCTTCGAAGCTCAAGTCAAAACTAAAGTAGAAAATATAGGCAAAGAATAAAATCTGTAAATGTCAAATGAACTGATGTATCTTAACATGATCAGAAGAAGGTATTTTATAAGTATTTCAGAAAAGATTATACTCCGGTGTAGTATAGTTCATAGCCCATCAGGGCCTTTTAGGCCTGTGGGCTAAGGCTGCTCTTATTAGACCTCTTGGACATAATTCTTGAGCCTATGTTATAGTTTGGCCCATCAATTGTAAAATTTCCAAAAGATTAATTTGGAATCGAAAATTATATTTGATGTAAGAATTATAATTAATAGATCACAATTTTATTTTTATATCCCATCAATCAAATTATATTGAAAGAAAATTTATTTGATTTATTATAGGTTTCATTAATTTCTTTTATGCCACATCTATGTTGAAGATAGAATGAGAAATTATAATATAATTTGTTAGTGGATTTTAGTTATTTATAAATTAATAAAATCGTTATATCAAATATTCATTTCGTGAGTCACATTCTGACAAATTAGGAGTCCTAGGTCTGAAAATGTCAATCATACACGTCTGGAAATGGACATTATCAACTTTTAACTTTAACTGAAAATCCTTGAACATGAAAATAAATTGTGTTTAAATTAGAAAGTGAGTAAAACTAACATATTTTGAAGATTTGAAACAGCAGAAAATGCAAACAAACAAGCTGAATCTTTGTTATAAATTTGACATCTTTCACATCTCACAAAACACTATTTCTGAGGCACCTTTTTCTGTGATTACCCTTATTTATTTGCATTTGGTTTCTTGTTGCAGCCTTAGTACAAGTGCACATGGGGCACATACTTCTGTCTACCAAATATGAAGGCAAAGTTGTTAATGCTTCCTTATTTATTCGTGGCAAAAAATAAAAAATATGCGTATGTGCATGGCGTAGGACGAATCTAGGGAACAAAACAAGGGTACTTGGACTTTTTAGTGCTTACTTTAATGTTAAAGACATTGCGGGCTGCCCATGTAGCTTCACGCTTTGATAATTGCCAAATTCAATGTCCACCTTTGATAGCTAGATACTATGGAGGAGCATGTGCAAGCACATTTGAAGAAGAGTGGTAATAGTGATTAATTTTCATAATTATTTTTAAAAAAAGATTACAGTTTTATATTATAACATGGACATTTGTAGCAGAAAAAAAAGGGTTATGTAGTATAAATTGTTGTGTAACATAGCAAAAACATAAAATGAGGGTGAAAATGAGAAAGTGAACAAAGATACTTTGTTTCGAACAAGAATTTTGTACATTTCATGTTTAATAGTGATCCAGGGTAGGGTTGGAACGAAAATTACTCTTAGAAAAAGGTTTATATAGCTACACCAAAATATATAGAGAAAGATCACAAAAATAAATGAAGGATCTAATGATCCATTTAAACCTATGCGCATGGCTTGAACTGCACATGCCTAATCTGATGGCCCGCCATGGAAAAGTTTCTACTGATCTAATAATATATTGAACAAAGGTGTATAAATATAGATGAAGTTCAAAGTTTGGTAGGTGGAAGTACAACAAATTCTTTTTTCTTTCTTTCTCTTTTTCTTTTTTTTTTTCTTTTTGACAGCAGGCATTGTGAGATTTTTAACAATTTATAACAATTTATAATTGTAAGAAAATTAATCAATAATATAATATGAATCAAATATTCATATAATTAATGTGTATCGGGTATATCTATACGCAGCAGATTGTCGATCCATGTATTTTAGACCTGACCACGGTTCAGGAACCGCCGGTTACGGTTCGGAACCATCGATTCCACGGTTCAAGAAAATCCCGACCCTTAACTTTAATCGTCAAGGCCGGTTACGGTCCGGATTTTGGAACCGTCGGGTCGGTTCCGGTTAACCGCCGGTTCCGACCCTTGAATTTTTATTTTTTTTTATTTTTTACCTTATATTTTGAAAATTTGTAACTTTTTAACTAACTATTAATTCTACAAAATTGTAACTTTGGTAAAACAAAAACAAGGATTTGAAATCTTAAACATATATTTGAATGAAAAATTTTGAACTTAAATTTAAAAAAAATATCATTAATTTTTGAACTTAATAAATGTTTAACTTAAATTTGAAAAAAAAATTATTATCTAAAATTCAAAGTATCAAATATTCTAATTATAATAAATATACATAAAAAAGATGCTCAACTTGAAATCTTAAATTTTAAACTTAAATTTCAATAAAAAAAATTTACACTTAAATTTAAAAAAATATTAGCAAAAATTTAAATTATATAATTAAAAATTATTTTAAAAATAAAAATGGGCTTGAACTTAAATTTAAGTTGCCTACGTATCCTCTTAGGGTATAGAGCAATCAAAATCCACGTAATTCTCTTATCTTTTAACCCTTCTTACCTTAGGGAGTGGTGTGGCTCAATCACTCCCACCCGTTCCCGTCATTGTTCTATATGTGTTCTCCTCTTGATCTTCCTCCGAATCCAGCTGACCTTGTCTTTGTACTGAAACCTTGATCCAATCATCAAGACATGCTTGGACTTCTAAATTCTCGGGAGACAATATTGAGCGTTTCTCACTCAATATATTGCCTCCCGCACTAAAAACTTGTTCCACTGCAACGGTTGAAGTAGGTGAAGCAAGTATCTCCTTCGCCATCACGGATAAAATTGGATACGTTTGCTCCTTTTGCGACCACCATCGTAAAATATCGAACTCTCCATCGTCATCTGTCTCATTAAACTCAAATAAAATATTAAAATAACTCTCAAGTTCTTGGCTAAAACTTGAGGATCCTCGAGAACATTTAGTTCGTTCCCTAAGTAAAAGTTGTGCTACCGTAAGCCTAAAACTACTACTACTACTACTAGTTCTATGTATATCAACTTGAATTGATTGTGAATCATATTTAGAATTGTATTCATTATAAAATTCATTTAAAAGTGTTCTAATTTTAAATATAATATTATTAATATTTATAGTATAATTATTTTCATTACGTGTTAAAACATTGTAATAAAATAATAACAAGTCTTGTAAACCATCTAATTTAAGTATAGGATAAAAAACAACATCAATTAAATTAATATCTGGAATTTCATAAAAATATTTTTCTCATTTCAACTGCATTGATAAAGCACAATTTACTAAATTTTCATCTTGGGAGTTAATATTTTCATGTAAAACTGATGCAATATTACAACAATTTAATAATACTAAATGAGAAGTTGGGGAATAAATACTAGATAATTGTAAAGTACCATCATTAAATATTTTTAAAATATTATAAAAACTTTCACATATTGTCCAATGATATAGATATAAATGAAAAGGAGTAGAAATAATTTGTACAAAAAATTGACATAATAAATCTTTATAGTCGATAGATTCTTCTAATAATCTATATGTTGAATTCCAACGGGTTGGAACATCCTGTGGAAATTTTTTAGGCCTCACACCGTTAGCCTTACAAAATCTAAACCATTATTTATTAATATGTGGATGTGTCCATAAATAAGAAAATGCTTGTCTAATTGGTTTAAGTTGATTATTTAAAATTTTAAGCCATCTTGTACACATAAATTTAAAATATGACATATACATTTAATATGAAAAAATTTACCACTAATTGATGGTTCACATACAACTTTAAGATCACTAATACTAGCATTATTAGCTGTAACATTGTCAAATGATATTGAAAAAAAAATTATTAACTAAATTATATTATTCTAATATTAAAAATATAATTTGTGAAATATTTATCGATGTGTGTGGACTATCAAAAACTCTAAATGCAAGTAATCTTTTTTGAAGTGTTCAAGAACCATCAATCCAATGACATGTAATACCCATATATGAATGTATTTGTCAATGATCACTCCAAATATCACTATATAAAGAAATTTTATTATTTACATTATTTAATAATTCTTTTAACTCTTTTTTAGATTTATTATATATTTTTTTTACATGGTGTGTTAGTGTGGTTCGTGGAACACCTTTAGCCGCCGGATTATATGTTGTTTGAATTAATTCATTAAAAAAGAATTTATTTGCAAAACTAAAACTAAGATGTTCAACAGAAATAAATCTAGCTAAATTTTCTCTACATCTAACATCATTATATTTAAACAAAGAAAGATCGTTACCTCCACCAGTGCCGGAAGATGCGAATGATGGCACTTGAGTTTGGGTACGATCAATGCCAAATTCTACTGGATGCTTCTTCTCCACATGTCTTTTCAAGGATCCATAACTGCCTCCGGATTGAAATTTGTAAGATTGGGAACAATATTTACACTTTGCTCGCATCTCTCCATTTGGAAGTGTCATTTTATCAAAATATTTTATAAAAATAGAAGATTTGAGAGATGGAATAGATCGAGTATGAGCATCACTCATTGTTTCTTGAGTAGTATACAAGTGAGTTTCTTTTTCATCACTTAACTCAACTTCACAATCGATGTTGAACCTTGGTTGCTCGTCGATTGCAGGCATCTTTCCCTTACCTCTATTGCTTGAACCGGCTATTTTTTGATAAACGATGAAAATTTAGTATATAGAATTGAATAATAAATAATTGAAGATGAAATAAATAAAATATGAAAAAAGATTTAATGAAACAATTAAAATAATATAGAATTGAGAATGAATAATTAAGAGTGAAGATTAAAAAATTGAGAGTTGAGAATTAGATAATTGAGATTTGAGAGTTAAAGTGTGGAAAAAATAAAGAATTGATGGGTATTTATAGAAGAAAAATAAAAAAAATTAAAATAAAAAATAAAAAAGTCAAACTGTCATTTGACCATTTGACTTGGCAACGGTCAAATTTTTGACCGTTGCATAGAAATTGCCATTTTGGCAACGACTACTTTGAATTTTATTATTTTTTTTTCCTTGAACCATCGGGTCAGCCCAGTGGTTCATGGGTCTGAATTTTTTAGCCCTGTAATCAGCCCGTGAATCCACAGGCCGGTTACGGGTCCAGTTTGGACCTGGCCCGTGGTCAGGTTTGATGTATTTCAAATCAAGCTCACTACTAGCCTCATTTTGATCGAACCACGAACATACCTTTTTCGTTGGTGGTGAATAACTACTAGAGTTATTCATTCAATTACACATCTCAAATCCTTGGAGTCTATGGTGATGCTCCAAGGAAGAACGTAGAGAGAAATTTTAGGAGAGATATGGAGAGAGTTTTAGGGAGAATTACATTCATTCACACACTCTGTTAGATAGGGATTAGAGATATATATTCTTACTCAAGGAATAATTCTAGTCCAACTAGAAAATTCAATCTCTCTCAAATTGTGGAAACGTCCAACTAAATATGGATGTTCATTGGGTCAAGGGTTCTAGACCCGATCCAATTTCCAACATCTCCCACTCATATATATTTGACTCGAACTCCTCGAATATCACCATCATACATTTTCTCAATCTCACGCCAACCCCTTCATACAAGAAATGAGGTGTGCGACCAAGTGAGAAAGCATAGGTGAGGAGAGTTATATTAAGTCATCACCAAACTAACATAACCCTAAAACTCAATAACTCGTTGTATACCCCAAATCAAGCATCTCTATATCCATCAATGAAATAAATAGAGCATGCTCGACCTACTTAAATATGTATCTATGTTCATGACTAGTCAAACACATTTCGACATAGTCACCCGGGCTATGAACTATAGAACATAAGTGCGTTACCAACCTAGTTATTCCTCGGCCTTTCATGCCAATCAGCTTGGTCTTAACAACTTTCCTAGACATGCTTCGACAGACCGAATCATGCATGGCCATTGGAAACATGCTAAAGTAGCGTCATCAAGCTTACATCTCATAACAAAGTCCAAAGTCCAAAAGGACACAAGAAACAATGTGGGCTCACACAGTGACGAAGCAGGGACCTATTTAATCACTTTCCCATAGGAGGTCATCTTAAAGCACATGTAGTATGAATACATGTTATGATGGAGTTCCCACTCAATTTGGATATGCCACGCTCTAAACATCATATGAACCTGAGTCCAGTCGCTCTCCAAGCACCTGACCTGCGCACCACCAGAAATCACTCTCCAAAATGCCTTCTTGCAGTTCGCACGTTCAACTAAGAATAGGCTTATTATAAAGTTTGGACATACTTCTTCATAATCGATCAACTTTGATCTCATCTTAGCCTCCAAGCTAAGACGACTCTTAGTTATACTTATTAACCTTTCTCATTGATCCAAGCACAAAGGCAATTATTTGCAAACCTCAATTATGTGATACGATCTTTAAGTCTCATCCTGCTCGCTATCATAGCACCAAGGCGATTACCCGCGTGAGAGGGTCAATCAAAGCCTGGTGACAACTCATAAATCCAATACCAAACTCATAATGAGAATACAAATATAACTCATTAATCACAATGTGTTCTCATCGGCACAAAAATCAAATTCTATGTAATCCCGCACTACTCAAATGTCTTTAGAGCATATCTCCATACAGAGGCAAGGGATAAGCGATCAAACCGCTCATAGAAGTATGCCTGAGAACAATTTATTTTTGCGCAATACTCTCTTAAGTGAAGGGGTGACTGGTATTAGTATGTTTAGTCCTCCAACAATACTCGGTGCCCAAAGCATACATCAAAGTGCCTTTAACAAAAAAGCTCACAAACCTTCCATAGTACTAGTCGAGTACAGACCAGTGCATATCAAACCTTCCACAACGTTTGCATAATACTAGCTAGCATTTTTTTTCTTCTTCCATCTTAAGGAATTTCAATATAACTAAGAATATATTCTTTGACCATGAAGTGTCAATAGGATTGGTGAGATACACACAAAAATTCAGTATCACAATACCAAGTATATATCTACTTTTTCTACGTCCATTCAAATATAAAGGACAACCACTACTAAGTGGAGACACCTTCATGTCCCTTCTAGCCATCACATTATTGCCCAAATACAGTGAGAATTAAATTTTCTTATTTATGTTGACATATATTCAGTGATCTTACTTGACCATCGTAAGCCTACCAGAGTGATAGCTCGATGAAATCAATAGCACCACTATTTGGGTGATAATTCAAGTTACAAATGGAGCTTCTCGATCAACAATCTTTGAGATCTTGCCCCACTTCTTAAATTCATTAAGCGATCCACATAGATCTCATCGTCCACTCCTCATTTATATATGTCAACCTCAATCGTCCAGGACAAACCTAGACAAAAGTGATAATAACTAATAGCATCCTGGCGAATTGAGGCAATCTCACCACTTAGGAAGAACATCTAAAAAAAAATTATGCTCCACAATTAGGCGTAAATATTTTGCCATTAGTTGAGCTATACAGACGTTAATAAACACATCTATTTTACACTTGACCTCTAGAAATCACATGTTTCTAATGGTCTTTCACCTAGACGAAAGATCAACCACCTCTAAACTTTGTTCTAAGTTGACTCATCAACATCTACAAAAGTTGTCATGAAGGGTACTCACTTAATCTCATATAGATAATGGGGAACAACTCTTGTGAACTCCTTCTTACTTATAGAATACGAGAGTCATTTTCAAGTGAGACATTCCCACTAATTTAGGGTCGCTCCCACTATCCCAGCGATTGCTAGATAAGTTTAAAATACATCATCCTTGCTAGAAAATTTGAGCGCCACTTCAAGGATCTTGCAACTCATATAGCGTAAGATTTCATTTGACTTTTCATATACCCGTAAATCCTCCTCGAGGAAATCTATACTGTGTGACTTAATTTTTATAATTTCTCCATCAAGGTGTTCATCACTTTTGAGAACATAACTCCTTGAACTTAAATAGTTATAAACACACTAATTTAAGTTTGTTGCTACCTCACAACTCATTGAAGGTTGGAGAATTCACTTGGAGGCACAATTTTTATTATGTAGGCTGCAATCAAAGACTGTATCATCCTAATTGAGATACAAATTACTTTTTGCCATCATATTAATCGAGTCATTTTGAAGTATTTGATTCATCACTCTTCGCAAGCTCGTTTAGTTGCGAAATATTTATAATCATCCTTCAAATTACAATTCTATTCCCCCCCCCACACATATGTCCAAACTATTTAGACATGTTATTCTCGCTTCCTATTAGTACATTGAACCTTAATGTTCATACTCCCTATGGTTCTCTACCTCTGTCAAGAATCGCTCTAAATAATTTAGCACTTCTGACTAGTGAGAGTTGGAGTGTTCTAGCTTATAGTGCGAAGATTAAAGAAAGAAAAATAAAATGCACTATTTAGTACCTCACACTCGTAAGTCTGCACTTATTTTAAGGGACTAGCTCTAGAGGATAAATAGCTCTTTTTCTTTCTTCCAGCAGACTTTTTCCCACTAGAAAATTTTGTACAGAGGGAGGTTAACCTTAGCGAGTTAGCGAATAAATACAGTCATCCTCCTAACCTCTCATGCCACAATATAATTAAAATAAAAAATCATGGAAGAAGTACAAGAAATACTACCTTAAGCCAATCGCATCACAAATATGACCTATACCTAAAAGGTCTCTTACATGAAAGATGGGCAAATTTACTCGCTCAACCAATTTCTTATAAGTACATCAATTCAATAGACTATTTCGAATCTAGTGCATTTTGCACATCTCCAAGGAGTAGCTCACGTCAATTGTTAAGCTTGAAAAATAGCTCATACATTTTACTGAGCTTGAGGTGACACTGCGAATTCATAATGCCTTCTCTTGTGTGCCATTTAAACAAATATGGCCGCACAACACTCATCAATAGTCTGCTCAATCTCCAATTTCATGCTATGTTTCAACAACTTCTACTATCCATCGAATGAGAGAATTGAGAATATCAACAAATAAGAGAGCTTCAAGTAGTCAAATTTCATCTCAGTACAATTACAAGCGAAGTGACCCATCTCATCATCGCACTTGACATTTGTTGGCAGTTAGTTGCCTTTATCATTAAGGTGACACGCCTTGTCACTTCATTGGATCACATTTACGGTTCTAGTTTTAACTTTTACTCTTGTCAAGCTATTTTTATCTTTTCCAACGCTAACGCAAATTGGTTTATATTGGCCAACATGAGCGACAAGAACAATTAATTGTACATTTTTCGACTATCAATAATTAGTCTCAAGTAATGTGATTATTATCAAAAATATGTTAGTAATATTTATAAGTCAGCTCAAAAAGCGACTTTGGGTCAACTAGAACTTTTAAATTGTGACCAAGCTCATATAATAAAATAAAGCTCAAACTCTTTATTAATTCCTCATGTTTGTAGCTTAAACAAATTAAAGCACAAACGTGATTTTTGTTCCATTAATATATTGTCAGCGCCTAAGTCGCGATAATATTTGACAACTTAAAATCTTGTATTTGCGGCTTAAACAAATTGCAACGCAAATTTTAATCTTAGTCCACTACCATATTGTCAGTGTCTAAATCGCGACAATATTGAATAACTTATTCATTTTCATGCTTAATTGGCTTCAAACGTAAAATTTGTGAGTTGGTCTAAAACTTATAAATTAATTGCGCAAAAAACACAGGTACTTGTCTAATATTTTATTCTAGATTCAAGTATATTATTTATTATTCCTTTATACTCAGCGTCGAAAATTTCGCAATTCAAGCTAGTAATCATCTCCCACTGAATAAAAGACATAATAAAAGTTTACTAATCATGAATAAAATACAAATTTGTCCACACATATATTATGAATGCAAATATGCAATATGAACAATAAAATATTAGCCACATATGGACGACATTGACATTTGGTGCATCATGTTGAGATAATTTTGGCCCATGGTGGTAAAATAAAAAATATCCCTCTAAAATTAATATATACATGGCCTCCCAAAAATGACCTAGAAAATACATGCCTTGAAAATAATAAAAAATTACATTGGTTCAAAGCCTACTACATCAATTTAGACAAAAATAAAAAATAGGGATATCGAATTACTACCATCGCCACAAATTATCTCTCATAAAAATATGGAATAATATAAAACAATAAACATTCAACATGTGAACACCCAAATATCAGTGTCCATTCATTCACAATATATAATAATTCATATCGCATCAAATAAATTTAAATTGCATCATAATTACATAAAAAAATAATTAATAAACCACATAACTCATATAGTACATATTAATTATATAAAAATAATTTTTCATACATCCTAATGCGCAAAAAAAATTTCATGTACCCTATGCACAAAAAATATTTTTGCATGCACCTTAATGCGCAAAAAATATTTTTACATTAGAAACTTTGACCCATAAAAATATATTTGCATGCATTGTAATGCACAAAAAAATAAAAATATTTTTGCATGCACTCTAATGCTCAAAAATATTTTAATCACTTTTTATTAGAATTAATCCAATAATTCTATTTTTTTAAAGGATCAAAAATAATTTTTATTCGCATCAATTTTTTCTTTTAAAAATAGCACAAAAACTGTTATATAGATTTCGCACGAAAAAAATAACACAAAATCTAGTGGTAGTTCACTATCTCAGCAACAACAATCAATTTATGTTCAAATCCATGTAGGTGAAAGCCTTCAAATTTTATTTTTAACAATACATGGCAGCCACATAGGCGCCATATGCCACATCAGCCGAAGACACCATGTCAGCGCACCACCTAAGTGTGTGTACCACATGGCCATATACCACGTCAGCTGGAGTACCATGTCAGCGTGCCGGTGCCTACTTCAGCACCGACCATCTGATTTCGGCGACTAAATCGATTTTCCAGCGAGGAAATTAAATTTCTGTCAAAAATTTTAAAAAATTATATTTCACTCATTTTAAATCCATTTTTGACGAGTTTTATATATTTTTGAACCTTTTTTCTTGTTCTACAACATAGCATAAAAATTTCATAACAAAAATATCAAAACTTGGTTTTATTTTGAGTCTAAAATAATCGGGTCTCTAACTTTAAATTAAATTTTCTCTCAAATCCTTTATCTATTTTTCATCAAATTTTAACCACGTGATCTATATATTAAGATCAATGTATGATAAAAACTTTATGCTTTTAAATTTTTTTTTTTTTATAAAGCATATATATATCCATAAATTCAATCAAATGAAATGGTGAGAACGAGCCCTATAGGCTCTGATACCAATGTAAGAAAATTAATCAATAATATAATATGAATCAAATATTTATGTAATTAATGTGGATTGGGTATACCTATATGTAGCGGGTTGTCGACCCACGTATCATGAATCAAGCTCGTCTACCAGCCTTCTTTTGATCGAACCACGAACATACCTTTTTCGTTGGTGGTGAATAACTACTAGAGTTATTCACTCAATTACACACCTCAAATTCTTAGAGTGTATGATGATACTATAAGAAAGAACGTAGAGAGAAATTTTAGAAGAGATATAGAGAGAGTTTTTGGGAAAATTACGTTCATTCACACACTCTATTCTCTGTTAGATGGGGATTAGAGATATATATTCCTATTTAAGAAAGAATTTTAGTTCGACTAGAAAATTCAATCTCACTCAAATTATAAAAATATCTAATCAAATATAAATACTAATTGAGTTAAGGATCATAAATTCAATCCAATTTTTAACAATAATTTTTTTTTGACAAATAATGTAAAACCAAATCCTGTGTTAAACTTGGACAAAGGGCCATCAATAGTGGCGCTTTCTTTGTGAATGCGCAAATACCAATGTCTTCTTCTAAAGTCTTTTTTAAAATAAAAAAGATTAAAAGATTCATCAAAAAATAAATGCAAATTTTTTTTCAACCTTTTTAACCAATAGAATATATATGTGTTAAATAATATGATTCATAGCATCCTTACAATATATATATTAAAAAAAATTAACATGTTAGAAGTCTTAAATTTTTTTGTATCTCATAGTAATCATTTGTTTATGTCAACAATCATATTCCCTGAAGTTCATTTTCATTTTGAGTAGAAAACTTAGAAGACAATATTAAGTATATGAACTTTTAGAGTTAGTAAATTTTATTTTTGAATTATATTATTTAATAATATGAATTTATTATATAACATAATATTTTATTATATAAAGTAGTTATGATACTCAATAAAATGAAAATCAATCAAATACAAAAATTCATTGACTGTTTTATTCACATAAATATATTAATGTGCATGATTGACAAGTAAAGAATAATGGTCTCTTTCCAAAAATATTTTGTCAATGACTTCTTTTCTATGATTGATATTTATTTTATCAAGTATCCTAATTATGTTGTGCAATTTAATTAATTTGTATATAATAAAATCATTTTATTGAATAATATAACTCAACAATAAAATTCACTAACTCTAAAATATCACTTACTCAATATTACTTGTATTTTTTCACTCAAAATGAAAGATCAAATTTTTTGAACTTCAACGAATATGATTGTTGATTTCTATAAGTTGCAAAGTTTTTTTTAAGAACTCTACCAATTATATTTTTGAAATATATATGTATATATATATTTACATTTACGGCTGCTATGGATTATATTTTTTAATAAATGTATGTATATATATATATATGAATTATGTTGTTAAAGAAGATAAAAAATATTTTTTTAATGAAGGTCATCTTTTAACCTTTTTTTTTGAAAAAAAATTAAAAGATGCCACTGGCAGTGGCGCCTTCACAAAGAAAACGCCACTACCAATGGCGCTTTGTGCTAATTGTAAAAAGATTAGTTTTTGTACTACTTTGTAAAAAGATTTTTAAAATCACAAACTCTTAATGCAGCAAAAAAAATTCTTTGTAAGTGCGTAATCAATTGGTCATATCTACAACTTGAATGACTAATTTAGGCTTCATTTGATTTTTTTTTTCTAGAGAGTTAATATTTTTAGTATTTTGGGATTTGTATTGATTTTCCTGTGAAAATTAAAAATATATTTGAATGATTGAATTGAAATAAAAAAAGAATAAATTACAAAAATTGGCCTTAAAATTCAATGTAATTACAAAAATATTTAGTTATCTTTCAAAAAATTACAAATAGTCTCTTGAGATATTACAAATATTTTTTTAACAATTTATCTTTCTTTTATAAATACCCCATGAGTTGGTGCAATTTACAAAATATAAACAAACGTCAAGGGGTTATTTATAATTTACAAACTTAGATAAGTTTTATTGTAAACAGTCCAAACCTCAAGGGTAATCTTTGTAATTTATCCTAAAAATATATATAAAATTGAAAATAAGAATTTGTTTGGTTGAGTGTAATTTTAATATTTTTGACTATGAAAAAATGTGACAAAATAAAATTGTGCTTGGTTATATTTTTTGAGTGGCATCATTTATATTATCTATAGATATGATAATTTTTGAAGCTGGTAGTAGTAAGGTCTACTTTAAATATTTAATTTGAATATAATAATTTACTATAATAATTTGTATCAATTTCATTACAATGATATAGTTTGAAAATAGTAATTTATTAAATAAATATAATTGATAGTAGTGAATTTTAGTAGTCTAATAGTAAAATTTTGATGGAAATATCGATTGACTACTAATAGAGAAATTGGGATTTGGGGGATTTTTTTTGGGAAAACTGAATTGATGAATGAAATTGAATATTTTAAATGAAATGGAGTCAAATAAATACGATTTGAATTTTTGAAACAGCAAAAAAATGAAAATTCCTCATTTAAAAAAAGAAAACTTTCGAGACCTTAGCCTTTCATGTTTATTACTTGAACTAGGTATACTAAATTGTTGTACAATGTGAATAGATCAAAGAAAATCTTATTTATAAACATTGCCCACCTTTGAAGCGAACTCTTAAACTTTCATACTGTTATTTGGATTTTAACTATCTCCTCACTAATTTGTTGATTGCAAAGAAAATAGTGTTTGATGAATGTAAACTATTTTAAAATTTTATTATTTATTTGTTACTAGTTAATCGTCAAAAAATTAAGTACAAAACTTGATGGAAAGTAATTTTTTCCTTTCATTTAAATTTTAAGTTGGAAAAAAATTCCACCTTATTTGTTACACATGTCGTAATCGTTAGAATAATATTTCTTTCACCATTATATGCTCGGTACTATAATATTAGAGTAATATATGAGAGAAGTCAACTGAATTAGTTATTTTTGCTCTTGTAATGAATTTTTTTGTTTGTTCAAGATCAATGAATTAGACAATTCTCTATCTTTATTTACGTATTTAATTGAATTTAAATAAATATTAAATCATATATAGTTATGGAGTATGATTGCGCATATGATGATAATTATAAGATATGTTTCTATAATATTAATCTTAAATTATTTCAGTCGTACAATCATTGAAATGTGACTTCACTGATCGATTGAACTTTCACATATGATGCATGTTCCCAAGGACGATGTCTAATTTTATAGACATTGATTAGCACATATATGTGGGTGTTTATTTGAAAAAAAGTTCACTAAACTATTTCGCTAAGACATTTCTCATTGAAAAATGATAATTATCGAAATGGAATTTCTATATTACTATAATGCAAGATTAGTGTTTTGACTGGAAATATCATATAAATCTTGTATATGTTAGATTTGTTTTAGTGTTATTGCCTACTTTAATTAATTAATATAAATTTAATTATTGTAACAATGTGAGTAACTGTTGCAACAGTAAAAAGAAGAACAAAAAGTACCAAAACGACAAAAGAGATTTCTTACGTGCTTCAAGTACAAATGTACTTTACATGCACAAGGCCACCACCTGAAATGAATACTTCACTAATTCAGATTGTACAGTTACAATAATAGAACTTATTCATAATATAAATACTCCATTTTTACAAATGACGCAGTTTTTGAACTTAATCAACTAGTGAATGTCCAATGAGATCCCCTCGACTTTTAAGTCTGTATGTTGAATTCCCTTCAACGCTAAAATTCCTTTAGACAGCAGACCGACCTTCTCCTAAAGATCTTTAAATTCTTCTTCTGAAGAATTACGATAATCTCTCGAAAGGCTCACCCTTTTCTACGGAAGAGTGAATTGTGCAGAAGGGCACTTGCTTAAAGCTCAAATATTGATTTGACATTCAAAAGCCTTAATCAATCTTCTTGCTTCAAGTCTTTTTATATAATATCAATATAGTTTCCATTCATCACATTAAAGTGTTTAGATACACTGTATTTGGACTTCTATAATCTTTAAAGATCCTTCCCATATCAAGAAGATCTTTCCTTATCTTCATTATATCAATCTAAATCTCAGAAGATATCTTTTTGAATATCTCTAATCAATATCTTGGAAATATCTTTTCATGTTTATCAAATCTGCATATACCAATAAAAGCTATTAGATATATTATAAAATCGGCAGCTATAAGATTGCAATTGATAAGTCAATGACTTTCCAAAACTTACAATTCTAAAATATACAATAAACTTGAGGTTTCCAACATTAGATTTAACAGTCTCCCCTATGGCATTGTTTGGTCAAAACCCAACAACTTTTCCTGAATATATCAAATCTGCAGAAATTATTAATCAGTTAAAATTTGTTGGAACAACTACGTGACTACTGCAATAGTCCAAAACTCTCTCCGTAGATGAGATAGAGGTATTCAAAAGACCAAAAATAAAATGTACTAAATGTAAACCAGAGTTCAAATTACATAAAAAATATTGACAGATAAATATTCAACGAAAATAGTTAAAACTAAATAAATACTTCAATACATCTCCAACAAACAAGAAATCATTTAGTCATCAACATTAGAGTCATCATCCTCTCTAGTAGCTGGTTCATCTGCTTCTGTGTTGTCACTAGATTGTTTCTTCTTAGCATCATTCTCATCAGTTGTTGCTATCTTAGATTTAGTTGTTGCAGCAGCAATAGAAGTGCCAGCAGTATCTACTCCCCTTTTTTTACCAAACTTTGACAAAGCAGCCTCAACATTTCACTTATTCTTCTTCCCCTTTATGACCAATCAATAGGGAAGGATAATCAACCTCATCTTCTTCACTTATAACAATAAGATAATGATACTATCATCCAAAAATAATAACAAGTGAGTATCATCAATAACATATACTCCCCCTAAATTTATGGTTTCAAATAAAAGAAGCAAAAACAAAAATAAACATGTATAAATTAGATATCATAATCAAACAAATCATAAGAAACCATTAGAACCACTTCCATTTTTAACAATTATCAGCAGAAGATATGATAGATCGTGGAAATCCTACAAACCAAGGGGGATACACATGTCGTCCTCTTGTTTTGGTTGAGGATTCAGGCTTTAGAATTGGCTAAACAGGTACTTCCATAATTTCTATTGCAACAGGTTGGTTCTTGTGCTGCAACATATAGATTTCCATGGGGTCTTAGGAGCAGAAACTGAGCAATATCTGCTTCAGTTTGTGATATATCTATGGCAACACCTGAAATTGTTTGGGTTGGGTTTAGATTTCTCTAGCGATATCAGCCCCTGCCCTTTGCATGTGAGGATCATCACCAACTCCTTCATCCATCACATAAGTGCACCTTCTGCAAATTCTTCCTTAACAACCTCTTCTCGCCATGGTAGTACAATGAGTATATTAAGATCTGCCATAACTGAATTGTACACCATAAGAGGGAGAGGTTGATCTAGTTTAAATCATGGTTGCTATATATGACTAGAACTAGATAAGGAGCTTTTTGTTGTTTTTACCATGATATAAGGGCTGAAAGATAAAATAGAAAACAAACAAATCAGACCAAGTGGTGAAGAAAATTAGATACACCAAAAGAATTAGGGTTTTTGTATTCGCTTTTCACATTAACTTCCAAAGCCCCAATTTATTAAACCCTACTTCTTTTCTCATGCAGCTACTCAACAGTCTCCTTGGTTTGACGAATTATGTAAATAACGACTATGACTTGCATTCAATATCCAATTAATCATTAAATTAGGAAAATTTTTGAAAATCAAATTTGTGGGAAGATTCTGTTGTAGCAGATAATTTCAAAGTACTTTCATATTTGTCAAAATCTATTGTGATACATTTCCAAGCACACACAAATTCCTAATTTATGTCTATAAAAAGGAAATATCAAAATGCATGAATTTTAAATATAATAAAACGTGTCACATATTTTAGAAAAATAATTTTTTATGTCTCAAAGTCTAAGAATCTCTTCAAACATTTCTGCAAAAGAAAATTTTAATTACATCCCCAAATTCAATTTCTCAAATATTTTGAAAGAGAGATTTCATGCAAGTTTTCTTTTCTTTCTTTTTTTTTGTGTAAAATGCTTTTCTTCCTCATATTTTGAATTAGATTTAGCAAGTTAATATCTTTCACTCTAGTCCAAGGGTAGCTTTTTCACATGAAAAATTATTATTTTTTAAATCATAAAATATAAGATAGATTTTTACATGGCTAGCTCTATACCATTGGATAGGTAGCTTTTTCTCTCAAATGTCTCTAAATAAGCACAATATTACGGAACATTTGATAGAATGTTTATCAAAATTTTAAAAAGTAGTTGTGTTATAATGAGATTCAGCAGACCAAGACTCAAAATTTGACCATTTAAAATACATGTTAAACAAATGCAAAATGCCTAATGTAGTTCCTATCATGTTATGCAAAATAGGTTCTAACAACTATTGAATTATTGCAACATGTATAGATGATGATACAAGCAATGAGATTGCAACAAATTTCCTTTTTTCTTTTGAATGTTCATACAATTAGATCATACAGATTCCTAGAATTTTTCTTAAGAAATCAAAATGAAGTGCATCTAGAGGTTTGGTAAATATTTCAGCATATTGTTTCTCTATCGCAACATAGTCAATCACCATAATTTTCTTTTCAACTAAATCCCTAATCAAATGATAATGAATATCTAAATGTTTCGTTCTTGAGTATTGAATGGGATTTTAAAAAATATCAATGTTACTTGAATTGACACAAAAAATATGATTAAAAAAATATGGACCCTCCAAACCTTTTGGTTGCTCAACAAATGTTTCTTCCTTAGTGGTGACTTGAATATCATTCTGTCCTGTTCCTAAAATTTTCTCTTATTCTATTAGTCCCTTCTTTTGTTTTCTAAACTAACATGCACCACGCATTTCCAGATTCTTTTTGTTTAGCTTTAGCACTTCTAGCATAGCTCCTGGCATTTATCTTTATTAAACTTGATAAAGAGATTCTGACCACAAAGTTGGTTGATGCTAATCATATTTGCCTTTAAACTTTCTACATGGAGAACATTCTTGAGTTTTGGCAGTCCTTCAACATTGAGTACTCATTTTCCAAGTACGCATCCCTTTTCATCATCACCAAAGATAACATGTCCTTCATTTACACTTTGATAACCTTTCAATTTTTTCTTGTCACTTGTCATATGTTTGGAACATCCTCTATCAAAATATCAAGTATCATTAGTACTGGCTTTTAAAGAAATATCTGCAACAAAACATCTAACATCTGACTTTTTAATCCAAATTCTTCTTTGAGATTCATTTTTAAAGTTAATTTTGATCTTAGGAGTCCAATGCAACAATTTAGATTTCTGGTGCAACATTGAGGAAATAGTTGAACCAAAATGCATACCATTCCTAAAAGCTTTTTTAAACCTAAAATATCTTGGTCAGATATGTCTCGGTAGATTACAGAAATGACATATAGGAATAAACCTTTTTGGCTTTGGCTTTTGAAAAATAGGTTTTTTATTTTTTATTAAAGATGGACTGAACAAGTTTTATTTTCTTTACAAAAATAGTTTTTGAAGTTGAAGACTCACTAGTGTATCCCAACCCGTGATGATCACTTGCATGGTTTGCCAATGGAAAGTATTTCATCTAGTTTTTTCTTACCAGAATCGAGCTTCATCATCTTCTGAGTGTGAAGTAGTTCCTGTTCTATTTCATGGATTTTTCTATCCTTTTCAGCAACAAGATTCATAAACTCAAGTATTTCTACTTTCATCGATTTATTTTCCTTGTTCAGTACAACAATTTGTTCCTCAAGTGACTTGTTGATTTTGCATATCTCAAGCCACTTTTGAAATATTTTGTTATACATTTGTTGAAATTCCTCAATGTTGGGCTCATCCTCATCACTATCAGTTTCTGAATTTGAATTCTGCAGATCATTTCCATCTAAAACAATAGACGAAGTTAGACATGTTACATTACACTGAACTATTGGAATATACTTTGACTTGTTGCAACATGTTCATGATGATTGTTGAACATCTTAGAGTTGAGCGCCACATGATTTCTCAGATGTTCTTTTTCATCATTTTCTAGACTTTTCTCAGATATGTCGTCACTCGAGGTGGTAGTTAGAGACTTGCCCATAAGTTTGAGAGTATTAGCACACTCTGCTTGGACATGCCTAAAGCCTTCATATTCATGATACTGAATTCTTCTACTTTTCCTATCATCAGAAGAATTAGAAATAATTTTACCTTTTTGTAAATTAGAAGGCTTACTAGATTTTAGCTTGTTCGGCTTTTTATTCATTTTTTTGAAAAGTTCCCAAAGTTTTTTGTCAAAAAGGCTACAGTTTTTGATATGTCATCATCATCTTCTAGTTCTGACGTTGATTTTGGAACTTCAACTTGAAAAACAACATTTTTACCTTTGTCTCTTCTGTTGTGATGGTCCATTCGCGAAGATGGTCCATTCCTACAATTAAACAGATCAGTTCCCAAAATCTCACTATGTATATCTAGTGACCTGCTCTGATACCAATTATTTGATCTATTTTAGTGTTGTTACCCACTTTAATTAATTAATCCAGATTTGATTGTTGTAAAGCTGTTGCAACAGTAAAGAGAAAAACATAAAATAAAAAATCAACATAAAGGATTTTTTACGTGCTTCAAATACAAATGTACTCTATATGCATGAAGTCACCACCTGCAATGAACACTTCACTAATTCAGATTGTACAGTTACAATAATAGGACTTATTCATAATATAAAGACCCCATCTTTACAAATAACACTATTCTTGAACTTAATCTATTAGTGAATGTCTAGCGAGATCCCCTCGACTTTTAAGTCTGCACTCTTGAGCTCCCTTCAAAGTTGAAATCCCTTCAGACGGTAGACCAACTTTTTCCCGAATATCTTTAAATTCTTCTCCTGAAGAATTGCGCCAATCTCTCAAAAGGCTCACCCTCTTCTCCCGAAAAGTGAATTGTGCGAAATGGCACTTTCTTAATGCTCGAATATTGATTTGACGTTCAAAAGCCTTAATCAATCTTCTTGCTTCAAGTCTTTTTGTACAACATCAATATTATCTCCATTCATCACATTAAAGTATCTAGATACGCTATATTTGGACTTCTATGATCTTCAAAGATCCTTCCCATATCAATTAATTAAATTAGTTAATTTATTGAGTTTCAATTAATTCAATAATTTAAATTAATTTAATTAATTAATCGAATTAGTTAATTCAATCTAATGAGACTAAAGAAAGCCCAATAGAAGTAAATGATTGATTGAATTAGTTAATTAAATGAGTTCTAAATTAATTCATATGATGAGTTAATAAAATTAATTGTGAGATCTATCAAATGGACTGAATTTATTTAAGTCTAGGTCCAATGAGTATGGGTAGTTCATTAAGGATCAATTGAATTAGACATGGGATGTCTAGATTCAAGTAAGAGAGCAAATGTTGAGTTTATATAGGCTTCGAGCTGAATTCTAAATTTTCTCAAAATACATAAATGATGATGTTCATCATTTAAACCTATGTATTTCACTACTATTTGCTATTGCAATTGAATTGACTACAGTATGGGAAAATTTAGATTTGTACCTACGAGCTTCAGATTGAGTGCATCGAAAAATGAAATTATTCAAAATATCTTCTACCTCCCACTAAAAGTTTTTGAATTCAAATTGCAAAGATTATTTGAGATTTCTATCATTTTTAAATCCCAATACAAAAAAGTTCACTCTAGAGCTCAAAGTATATCTTGTTTAGTTTTATTCATACCTTGAATGTCCATATATACTAAAACATATGCTAGTAGATTAATTCGATAAATCCTACCTAAACGATATGAATTTAAAACTTATGACACAAAAACACAAACTATTTGTGTATAAGCAAAGGGCCAAAAGAGAAATCCAATTTTTGGTTCTTGAATTCCTTTATTCAAATGTTTGAAACCAAAGGAACACAAGAATCAACTTTCGAGATGAATAGTGGATGATTTTGTGCACTTGGTGTAACACCCCCATCACTACACAACCATATATATTATATAATTTGACATGATAGACCTTATGTGCATGCAATTTTTTTTTGTAACACTTTAAGAAAAGATAAATCACTTCTTACATGCACAACCTTGTTTAAAATATTTTCTCACACATGTCATGTATATAGCAGGATCAGTATTTATATAGCATGTATAAAATACCCACAACGACCCAATATTTACATACTTATTTATAGTAAAGTTTTAAAAGCGAAATATAGTACCAGTCTAAAAATATAACACAACAAACTCAAAATATAACAAGCCAACAAAATAGTCTAACAGGTCATCATCCATGTACACACTCTCTCAGACACCTGCAAGAGCTCTAACCGCCGCCCAACCAGTAAAAAATACTTCAAGCGTCATCGTATTCACCTACAATGCATAAACTATATGAGCTAATGCTCAGTAAGTAAAGATTATGCATGTCAAAGAATAATCCATAATATCAAGTCAAACATCTCAAAATGTTATGCCCACAATGCAATATTATGCATCAAAATATTTCTTTCAAAATCATTTCTTTCTTGGGTCCCTGACCAATGCTATCACAGAAAAAGAGCTCTATACACTACCATAATCTAATGACAAATAATCATATAAGCATGGAAATCCATGCATACTCATACGCATGCAAATCAATGCACACGAACCTGCAAATTCATGCATAAAACCATAAAAATCCATGCATGCTTTGGTGCACTAGTAGTGGGCAGTAAAATATTTTTCTTTTCTTATAATCATGTCGTGTAATGCAAGATTTATCACAATACTCGTATATGATGCATGCACGTGTCAATAACAATGCCCATGTATGTATGCTCAAGGAGAGCCCTCTACTATGCACATATGATTTATGATATTACATATAATTCACACATCTACTATGTCTATGCATTATAGTTGTAAATGAATCTTTACTTACCTTTCACTTGGTTGGTGGCTTAGTCTAGATTTGTTTAGTATTCCTCTCTAATCTTTAGATGTAAAATCGCCTGTAATATTACCCAACATCAATCACCATTCCCAATTTGGTAAGTTGAAAGTACAAAATCTCATACTAAGACCTTAAACACCAAGCTATCTAGGTAATAATCAGGCTTTCACAAACTAGAATCCAATATAGTCCCTTAAATACCTTAATTTCTTATCTTAAATACATGTAAACATCATGAAATTGAAGTATTATCACTCTAATAGCGTGTACCTAATTGTTAGAACTCAATAGCAACATGTTTAGGCTAAACATACTAAGTTATTAAATGGGATAGATTTTCACCTCTAATTTCCTTGCTACCACATTAGGTTTCATAGACATTTTGATATCCTTAGGACTATTTATTCACTATAACATTTTTACCACACTTAGATAACATGTAGAACAACATAACCATTCCATAAAGTTTCCAAAACACATGGGTCTAAGTCCTGTAATTCAATCCCCTTCACATCACACCAGAACAGATATTCTTACTTTGGCAGTTTTGAGTATTTCTTCAATATCATGCCCAATTTCAATTTCTAACCGATGAAAATTTATTCCAATACTCTTAACCCATATATAAACATGTATATGATGATAATTACAGGTTTTATTCAACATACCATACACTTTTGAAGCCTAAAACACAAGAATACAACAAGGTGACAGTTTCTAGCACAAGTATTTTCTATCAAATATTTCCAACCACAAACCCTTTCTTTATGCATCAAAGCCTATCTAATAATATCCTAACACATTTATAAATAATATTCAAAGCTTAATAAGACAAAAACCCTCAAAATAAATCTGAAAGTCATTCCAAACCCGTAGGTTAAGCTCACCTTGCATAGTTTTCTACTTAAACTTGGTTATTTCTCCTTCCATTTGCTTGTTTTGCCTCCTTTTTCGGTTGGAATCACTTAGGAAATATTTAGAGAGATTTTTCCATGTATTTAGAAGGTGAAATGGTTCAAAAGAAGGTTTAAGTCGTTGCTGTTAGTTTAAGAGTGAAGAATAGATTGAGGTGCTAGCTTGATAAATTTAAGCATGAGGTGGCATAAGGTTGAGGTGGCATGTAATGGTATATATGATTTTCTCCCTTATCTTGCAATCCTAATCTTGTGTGTCTCACATATTCTTATTTGGTTGCAACCTATCTTCATCACCATTCATTCCCGTAGCTAATTCTTATGTCCGTTCATTAGGTTCTTCACTCAAAAATCATCGATTCTTGCCCAATTGATAAGTTTGTGCACCGATAGTGTTACAAACCTATGAACCTAGTTATATAACATTTAAATTAGAGTATTGTATGTCTAGTTGTCCCAAGTGTATGATATAAATATACATATAATATTAAAATTCATGATCGAACCAACTCACTTTCTATAAACTTTTCGGTGACACCTTTCGAACTCCTAAGGTTACCACGTGTAACCTAGCATTATTTACTATATTGATACTTATATTTCTTCTTATCTCAATACAAAATCAATCACTTAGGTTAGAGGATTCGATAATCAATACTGTGTGGAGCTTCAAAATTAAGTTTAATGATTAATAATGCCGTATAAAATAAAATAAATTATATGATATCATATCAATGCAAATAGCACGCAATTAATATGTAATGCATGAATCATATTTGGGCGTGTGAGTAGTAAGAGGCTCGGGTATCACACTTAGGATACACAGTTTTTAGGCTAGATTTTAAGGGAGAAAAATAGAATATTTTCAAGCCAAAAACCTTCCCAAAAAATGATAAAAACCATGTGCTAGAGAGGGTGTTTTATAGCCCTCAAAGTCCTATCTCAATAGGACTCCTATTTGTGTAATAACATCTCAAGATAGTGTCTTGTGTGCTAAAGACTCTTTTGGACAACATTTTATTATAATCCAACTATATTAGATTTTTCTTCCTTTAGGATTGGAATTTTCCATCACCAAATTTCTATTAAGTTTTTATCCATTCAAACCCATACTTGATGGACCTAACCTAACTAAATTAGGCTCATTTAATTGATCAAGTTAATTAAATTAATTTATACATCATATAAAATAATTAGGGTAAATCACACTTTACCCTCTCTACTTTTGTTAAGTATCACTTTAGCCCTTATACTCTCAATTATCTCACTTTATTCCCTTGTACTTTTATTTAGTCTCACTTTATCCCTTTGTACTCTCACTATTTCATTTTATCCCCCTGTACTATAAACAATTCACCAAATTACCCTTAACTATTATTTATAGTAAAAATACTTTAAAATGTTAAAAAATTAATAGATTTATATTGATGTCCTAATAATTTTTTCAATTTGATTAATTAATACTTGACATTAAATTTATTTAAGATTTTATTGTACTTAAATTTTAATAGTTAATTTTTAATTTAACATAGGTCCTATCAAATTAGTATATAGAAAATATTTTATTAACTAATACACTTTACTTATGAATTTTCTACTCAATTCAAATTCAAAAAATAGATAATATTTTTAAATAATATCTTACTAAATACATAAAACATTGGTAATAAATTTTTTATTATTAATAGAATTATCAAAGTTCATAGAAACTATGTTAAATTCAAAAATAATCATTATAATCAAGTAATAGTAATAAAATTAATTAGTAAAATGACTATGATTTTTAAAAATAGAACATAGTATCTATTAATTATGATAGTTTGACTATTTATAATTTATTTAATGATATTAAATTATAATTAAAAATATCTTTTTTTTTTAATTTAAAATTGTTGTTATGAAATTTTAATAATTCCATTAACAATGATAAATTTATTACTAGATTTTATGTATTTAACAAAACACTTTTTAGAATATATGTTATATATTTTTTATATATATGATAAGTATAAAATTTATAAGTAAAATGTATTAGCTAATAAAAAATATCATATGATATAGAAATTTAATAGGAACTATATTTATTAAAAATAACTATTAAACTTTAAGAATAATAAAATTTAAAATAAATTTAATGTTAAGTGTTATTAATTAAGTTGAAAAAAATTAAAATATAAATAGAAGTCTATTATTTTTAGAACTTTCTAAAGTAATTTTACTATAAAAAATTGGTGAGCGTAATTTGGTTAATTTTTTTAGAGTACAAGGGGGTGAAGTAAGACAATAAGAGTACAATGGGGTAAAGTGAGATATAATGAGAGTACAAGGGGGTAAATTAAGACAATTAAGAATATAAAGGCGTAAAGTGATACTTAACAAAAGTAAATGGGGTAAAGTGAGATTTACTCAAGTAATTAAGACCTACTTAATAAATTGATCCAATCATTAATTAATTATTTCAATCGCATTTCTCTAATGAATGAGATCCCAATTAATTAATCACATCAAATTAATCTAATACTTAAGCTAATTGAAGTATAATAAATTAGTTAATTTTATTAATTAATTTACTTAATCCAATAAATGGATTATTTTTCTTAGCAAGAAATGAACTTGTCCAAATTAGTGTAGTGACTCCCTTAGGTTCAAAAATAAGCTAGTAGTCAGTTCACAGCTTTTATGACTTAATTGAATAATTAAAATTAGTTTGATTAATTAATTATGAGATAACCCCTTAATTCTAGGAGCCTATCAATCATGGTTAGAGTCTAACAACACACCATGAAAACCTAGATATAGGTGAAATATCATACAAGTACAATCCTATCATCAACTAATCTCCTGATTGGGCCTAGAGTGTGGGTTATTAGTCAAAACCCAAATAACCTAATGGCTATGTGTTCGTTCCTAGTTGCTTACTCATAATTAAAGTAGAAAAAACTTTTTTAACTTTTTATCCAACTTTGATTAAGGATTTTCTAGTTAAGAACCATGAAAAATATAGGAGACTCCTTTATTTATCTAGATAGGTGATAAATCCTTCATTGACTGCTCCCTCCATACATAATTAAATTGCTGCTACAATTTTAAGGTTGCAAACCCAAGTGCAGGTTGTGTCAAATAATAAATTTCTCGAGAGTTTGAGGTTGATCCATATGGAAGTTGAAACCCAAATAACCTAATAGCTATGTGTTTGTTCCTAGTTATTTACTCACAATTAAAGTAGAAAAAACTTTTTTAACTTTTTATCCAACTTTGATTAAGGATTTTCAAGTCAAGAACCATGAAAAATATTAGAGACTCCGTTATTTATCTAGATAGATGATAGATCCTTCGTTGACCACTCCCTCCATACATAATTAAATTGTTGCTACAACTTTAAGGTTGCAAACTCAAGTGGAGGTTGTGTTAAGTAATAAATTTTTCGGGAGTCCGAGGTCGATCCATAGGGAAGTTGATTGAAGTTTCAGGATTATATTTCTTAAAAGATGGGCTTCATGTGGTTTACAATATAAAGAAAAATTTATGCTATAATTAAGAAATCAAAGTAATAAAAGTACTATGGATTAAAGATCCACTCTTGAGTTTTGTATAGATGAATGATTATTATTTTTTTACCACTTTTAAATCTCACTATTAGAATCCATGCATAATGAAGGTTCCAATGAGAAGGTGTTATCAAATAACTGATGCATTAAGGTAATCATGATATTGTCATATTATTTGCAAGTTATCTCTTAACACCAATACTTGTTTATGGGATCAAGTATTTATGCACACTTCTATCTAAAACAAATCAAGGTTTCACATTAGCAGTCGGTGTAGTAGAATCGTACATCAAGCTTAATGAACCCAAGTATTTGTTGTGCCATTAGTAATACATAAATCAAGAATTGTCACTAAATAAGAAGAGTTTAACGTCAATACTTATTTATGGAATTAAGTATTTATGCACAGTCTTGTCCATAACAAATCAAGGTTTTACGTTAGCAGTTGGTGTAGTAGAACCGAATATCAAGCTAAATGAACCAAGTATTTTTTGTGCCATTGGTGATATAAAAATCAAAAATCACCATAAAATAATGATGGTTCCAATAAAAAATTAAAATAATAATACAACATACCTGAACATTATGCACTTTTATAACCATTCATCTTCCTCCATTAAGAGGTTCATCATTTCTCTTTAGTTAAATAAAATTTAGAAAGATATAATAAAAGTAGAAAAGACTAAAAATAGAAGAAAAACTAGAGAATATATTTTTATTAATATTAGAAAACTTACATTACTACTAGAAAACTTAGCCTGAAAAAAGACAACTATAAAACTTTCTTTTCCACTCTAATATTTTGAATGACATCCAAGAGCTCATATTTATAGTAGAAGAGTGCCTAAATTAGCATTTCCAAATTCACTCCAAATGCACTCTAAATTTACTCCACATATGCTCTAAATTCACATATTATTTTTAGATCTAAAATTTATCATGTATTTTTTCCGTAAAATTAGTAGATTTTGATAAAGCAACCGACATGAAAGCTGTGTATTTATCTGTTAGCTTCATTTTTAACTTGAATAATCTAATCCCAACCACTAGTGAGAAAGTTATGCTTAATTTAATAAGATATGTCAGCATAGATAGATCCCTTCCAATATACACAACTAGATGAATTTTTTGCTTTTACCAAAGCTGAATTGGGCTACCCTTCCAACAAAAAAGTTGTAGTTCTATCTCTTGACTTTTAAATAAAATAAGATTCAAGTTCATAGGGGTTTTGAACATAGAGTTATGCCCAAAATACAAAAATTGCAAAAGTTTGGAAACATGCTTATTTTGAATTTAATGCAAGCTCAACAATCACTTGCAAAGTTCAAGTGATTTCTTACATATATTTTGATTTACACATGATGGACTTAGGTAAAAATTGCCCTTTTCTTCTAATTGTAATGCTTCTTTGATTCAATAAAATATTATCTCCCAACTTCCTCATGAAACGTGTTGTCTTCTTTGGTTTTGTTTTGACTGTTTTTTATCTCTTTTTACTAATTAATTCTCAACACAAAATATTAATAAAACTATTATATTAACAAGAATAAAGTAAGGAAAGTATAAATAATTTGATACAAAATATGCACTTATCAAATTTTCCAACCCTTAAACTTTGCTCGACCTTAAGCAAGCCTAAAACAAACCTAAACTAATCCATTTTCATAGGAAATCAGATTGTATTTAGCATATGCAACAAGTCTTAAACCCCTAAGCACCCATAAGGATGAGTATTAGTCTTGTGAGGGTTTTCACTTGTTATACCTACAAATACCTATGTTAACTAACTTCCAACTATTATTCTCAGGAAGCAACAAAGTAATATGGAAATGAAATCAAATAAGTGTTGAATCTAACACTTAGTCATTCAAAAGTCAATATATTTCCATAATAAGCATACTCAAGTGTGTGTGAGAATAGTTAATGTCAACAGTGAAGAAATCATGTATGCTTCAAATAAGTGAAATCCTATTGAACCTCACAAAAACTGTCACCCAATCTCTAATGGAAGAGTTGAACATTATAGGTTCTTCCTTTGGTACAAATCTCCGCTATACTAAAGACACCATACATAATTAAAAGGTTTTCAACAAAGGTTATAATGGGGCCAAATGGTAGTGATATGACTAAGAAATAAAATGATAAGATACAACAAAGGTTTTAAAAGTTTCATGGGATTAGAGATATAGAGTTTATTAATAAAGAATTATCATACTCCACAAATTTCATCACCGAGGCCAATTGTTATTGAATTAGACCCCTCTTCATCATTCTTATTGATTTTGTAATGTCCCATTTTTATTTGAAACTCATAATATTTTTAACACTTTGTATTTTTTTTATATGAGAAACTCCCCCTCTATACTTATCTTCTATTCCAACCCAAATTTCTTATGCAAGCATACCTTATCAATAAAATGTCTCTTAAGCTCCAAATCATTTTTAGAACAAGGGTAGGATAATAGTGTATTCAGACTAGGTAAGAAGATATGGTTACCACATAAAAATATTTATTTATTAAAAGGTTCAAAGTGGCTCACTATTGGGGATGTTCTTTTGGAACATCACATAGTAAACAAGTTGATTTAGTCACGGTGCTAGAAATCCTAACACCTTAATCATTTTTCAAGTGGTGCTCAATTAGTTGTTCACCTCAATAGACCAAAAGAAAAGTTCTAATACTCAACCCCTACATATTAAAAATCCAATTAATTATTAAAACGAGGGTATAAAAACTACCTATTTTGATATGCTTGTCTCCACACTGAATAACATAACTATTTGTGCAAAAAAATTTGAGTATAATTATCACAAAAATATATTAACCAATGAACAATATCAAAGTCTTAAACAACACCCATTATCAATCAAACCACATTATCCGTGCTTATTTTTTATTATTGAATTTGAAAGAACATCGACGACTAAAAAAAAATTGATAATTCACAAACTTTTGTTAAAAACCTCACAAACTTGCCTGTTATGTAAAAACAATATAGGGGTATATATCAAGAGTGTTAAAGTTACCCTTTACTCTACCACTCTTTTTCATAGTTTCAACGGATCCAAAAGAAAACATGCTTGAATTTTTTTTTTAAACATTAGAAAAACACACATCGAACACACAAAACATGATATCAACTATTCCGTCCCTCAACCTAATCAAGACATTATCCCTAATATAAAAAATAGATAGAAAAGTAGAGTTTATAAGATATTACCTAAAATGTGACTTATTGAAAAATAAAGTTGAAACAACACAATATATGCACTATTAGTTGAAACCATTAAGGATAAATTTCACGAGTTGTGAGTCAAATTCATTTTGCATTTTTGACCATTGTCCCTATTGGATCAATCCACACGAGCTAAGGCTGGATCAGGTTTTGGCACATATGCTAGAAGTTGATCAATCAATTGGTCAGGTGTTGGAGCATAAATGAGAATTCATCTCGTAGATGGTGAATAAAACCTTTTTCTATAGTATGATCTATAAAAGATAGCAAACCATCAAAGAAACCATCAACATTAAGAATACCTACAGGTTTCTGGTGAATGTTGAGTTGTGCCTAAAAGACAATTTGGAATAATTCCTTTAGTGTACCAAAACTACCTGGTAGAGTAATGAATGCATCCACATTATTTAATATGTTATGCATTCTGTCTTGAATATATAACACTTTTAACTCATCTCTGATGGTCATACCTGTGATATTCTATACTGTTAAAAGATTTTGAAATAATTTCTAAAATTCTGACTCCTCTTACATGAGAAGAAGTAGTAATATTCTCCATTAACCCTGAACTACCTTCTCCATACACTAAATGAATTTTTTTTCTGCTAAAGTTCTACCAAGGTTATTGGCTGCCCTTATAAACTCACTATTTTTTACTGGATGGGTTTCATAAAAGACACAAATACAGTTGAACTTATGAGTGGAAGAGACTTTCATTTTTTTTTTTTTTTTGAAAGTGAGTTGTGGAAAAATAGTGTAAGTACGGTGATATTTATTGAGGTGTGAATAGGGAATACATTCATTGCATGTCTTTTTCTTTTGTTAGAAAGGTTGAAAATAAGAACATAAAGTTTGAAAAAAAAACTATTATACGTGAATGTATACGTAGTTGTGATTGCGGCTCACATCTTCCTCTGGTTTTACGTCCAGTAATAGCTTAAACGTTCTTTATGGGTCGAGGATATGTTTCCCATCTAATTTTCTTTTAAATTGGCAAACATGGTCTTTTAATGTTAGATTTCCAAAACTATAATGCTCATATTCATCCCGGAGTGATTCCCTAAATTAAGAATTATACATTATACTAATCCATATGAATACACCTCAAGAATCAATAAAATGTCATCTAAAGACTCCTTACTCAGCCCATCCATAATGAATTGAATTTTATCTTCTCAATTTTTAGAAATCATTCTTAAGGAACAACACTTTGTGTTGCAATCCATCTAGCATATTTGTGACAAACTTGCATTTTTTGCCCTTTGTTTTTTTTTAAATATGTGTTTTTATCAAAACCATGCATGTATCTAGTATGCAATTTTGAAAACTTATATGAAAACTCACCTACTACTCTTACCTTTACTTCAATTATCTGTCGTATGTCTCTTTGGATGCCCTTGTGCATAAGTATCTTTAATCTTTTAATCCTAGTTTTATAAATTTTTAAAATTGCATTTTTAAAAAGAAAAAGAAATCATTTCTTGAGAGTTAGAAGAATGTCATCCATTTTAAAAAGAACAAAAAGAGAGAATGAGAAAAAGAGAGAGACTTTGTACAGAGATTTCAGTTGTTTGGGAAATTGATAAGTCCAATTTCAATAGTTACGGAGTATCGTTATCCACCACTTAACCGAGAAGGATCCTAATTTGATAATTTTCATAACTTTTGTAGAAAGTGTTAAGTATCTTTTAAAAGAGTGGGTTAATAAAATCCACATTGTAAGGTCTTTGCAACGATTTTTTTGGTAAAAAAGTAACCACCATATGCTCTGGCATGATAAAACTTTAAAAAAATACTATCTACCACATTGTCAGTACACATTTTCGATTAGGACAAAATAAAATAGAAAAAAGTGAAAAAAATTTAAATGAATAAAAAGAGAAGAGAATGAGAATTAGAGAAAGCAAATATATGATTATCGGCTCTCATAATCTTATTTTCTATCCATTGGATTGCCTCCTAACAAACACTTGGTTCAATGTTCTTTGCCCAACATTGCCTCATTCATCACTCATCAACATATGCTACTAAAGCCATCATCCATACAATCACCGTCTTATAATTTCTAAGCATCCCAAAAAGTTTGTCTGCTTGTATTTGAGTGAGGTCTTTAGCAATGCTGACTAGTGGTATTTAAGAAGCACCACAGAAAGTAGAAGCCACTTATTATATATTGGCAATTCAATATAAGAGACATCATACCTTGATTTTTTTGGCAACGAATTCAGCATTATTACATCATTTTCCACATCCCCCAATATTTGCACATCTAACTTTTTTTATTTCAAATCCTCCATAAGGAGATGTTTTTATAAAGTAACCTCCACTCTATCCTTGCCAATGACCTCAAGAGTTTATTATGACTTGGGATCAATAATGTTAACTGAAGAAACAACATTCACATCAGTGAGATATCTCTTGGCTTTAAAAATATTATATTTTATAACCTCGCCTTCAAACTCCATAGTAAGAGTGCTATCATGAATATCAATCTTAGCTTGGGATATCTTCATGAATGGTCTTCCCAAAAGAATACGTGTAGGATTAGGGCATGTGTCATCCTCCATCTTAAGAACATAAAAATCTACAGGAAAAACTAATTTATTTACCTACACAAAAATATCTTCCACAACCCTTATTGGATATGCATTAGATCTATCAACCAATTGTAGGATAACACTAGTTTTTTTAAAGGTCCTAGATTTAGAGAAACATAAATAGAATATGGCATAACATTAATTGATGCTCCCAAATCTAACATGCACTTTTCAAATCTAGTCTACTAATGGTACCCGGATCCTTACACTTTAGACGGAGTTTTCTTTGAAGAACCTCTAAAATATTCTCACCCACACTTACTTTTTAATGCCCCTCAACTTCTATTTGTAAGTGCATATCTCTTTGAGGAACTTAGCATATGAGGCACTTGCTTGATCACATCAAGAAGAGGGATGTTTAACTTTACTTTTTGAAAAGTCTCAAGGATTTCCTTTTCTTGCTCATTTTTCTTAGAATTTGCTAACCTACTAGGAAAAGGTGGAGGTGTTACATAAGTACGAGATAGAGGTTTAGAAGTGGTTATTGACTTTAGATTCTTCTTAAGATGAATAGTCTTGTCAACAACTTTTATATTTTGAAAAATTGTGATCAAATTAGCCTTCTTAATTGAATTTTTATCTGAAGAAGAAACATGATACTGAGTGTAAGGATTAGGTTTAGGTTGAGGTTGAGAAGCAAATTTACCTTTTTCATAAATACATAAAGAGGTTGTCAATGTTGAAAGTGTGCTTTTGATCTCATTAATGGCTTATGAAGTCTAGTTATTGATGTTTGTTTGTGCATGCATCAATTTTTGCAAAGTTTTCTCAAGAGATTTTGTATGTGGAGCTGGATTGATAAGTGCAGATTTCGATATATTTTTTATATCAAATTCTTTATACTTTTCTTGCTTTACTCTTATTAATATTATAGTTTTATTAATATTTTGCGTTAGGGAATTAATGAATAAAAAGAGATCAAAGAGAGCCAAAATAAAATCAAAGAAGACAACACGTTTCGTGTGCAAGTTAGGAGATAATATTTTATTGGATCAAAGAAGCATCACATTTAGAAGAAAAGGATATTTTTTGCCTAAGTTCATCATATATAGATCAAAATATATGCAAGAAATTGTGATTGTTGGACTTGCATTAAATTAAAAAATAAGCATGTTTCTAGACTTGTATAATTTTGGTATTTTGGACATAACTTTATGTTCAAAAGCCTTATGGACCTGAATTTTACTTTATTTTAAAGCTAGGAAATAGAACTACAACTTTGATATTGGAAGTTTAGCCCAATTCAGGCTTAATTATAGCAAAATATTTGTTCAAGTGTGTGTATTGGAAAATATCTATCTATATTGATATATCTCCTTAAATCAAGTCTAATCTCTCCCTAGTAGTTGGAATTATGTAATTCAAATTGAAAAATGAAGTTAACAGATAAATATACAAATTTAATGTTGATCACTTTTTCAAAATCAGTAGATTTCATAGAGCAAAAATGTGTGATAAAATTCCGATTTGAAAATATTATGTAAGTTTAGAATACATTTAAAGTTAATTTTCAGTGCATTTGGAGTGAATTTGGAGATGCCAATGTAGGCACTCTTCTACTATAAATAGGGGCTCTTGAATGGTATGAAAGACACACCAAAAGTCTTAGAGGGGGAAATAAAGTTTTATTGTCGTCTTTCTTTAGGTTAAATTTTCTAGTAATAATGTAAGTGTTTTTTTGTAGTAATAGAAATGTATTCTCTAGTTTTTTTTTCTATTTTTAATTTTTTTTTTACTTTCATTGTGTTTTCTAAACTTCATTTAGTTGACGAAAAATGGTGAACCTCTTGATGGAGGAAGATGAATAGTTATAAAGGTGCATAATGTTCAAGTGTGTTGTATTATTGTTTTAATTTTTAATTGAAACCTTTCTTATTTTGTGGTGATTCTTGATTTACGTATTACCAATGGCATAATAAATACTTAATTTCATTTAGCTTATTGTATGGTTCTACTACATCGACTACTAACGTGAAACCTTAATTTATTGTAGATAAAGATGTGCATAAATACTTAATCCCTTAAATAAATATTAGCATTAAACACCGACTACTACATGGTCTTATTTAGTGGTGATTCTTGATTTATATATTACTACTTGGGTTCATTTCGCTTATTATGCGGTTTTACTCCACCGACTGCTAACGCAAAACCTTGATTTATTGTAGACAAAAGTATGGATAAATACTTAATATCATAAATAAGTATTAGCATTAAAACCCTTTTTATTTAGTGGCGATTCTTGATTTTTGTGTTGCCAATATCACAATAAATACTTGAGTTCATTTAACTTATTGTACAGTTCAATTTTTTTTGTTAAATTAGCAATCCTAACATTTAAATCATCTTTTTGACTAAGGTAATATTTTTTCTTATTACCATTAGCAAGATTAGATCTAATAGAATATTTGGAAGAATTAATACTATGACATGATTGAGAGGTTTTGCCAAATTGTCAAGATATTCTAGGGCTTCATTGGGTTTTTTTATCATGAAACTCACCATTACACATTATTTCAATAAATTATTTTATTTCAGGAGTTAAACCTTCATAACAAAAAACTAATTAAGTGCCATTTTTAAAATCATTATGTGGGCATGAATTTAAAAAATATTTAAATCTTTCCCAACTTTGAAAGAAAACTTTTGAGAAAAAAATTGGATTTGTCTTTTCAAAGTATTAGTTTTATAAGTTGGAAAGAACTTTTTCAAAAATTCAGCTTATATTTCTTGCCAAATGCCAACTAGCGTAGGTTTTAAAGAGTTAAGCCAAGTTTTTTTCTTTATCTTTTAAATAAAAAGGAAATGATTTGAGTTTAATGATGTCATTTATACAAGTTTGATCATCAAAAGTGCTACATACTTCATCAAATTCTTTCAAATGTAAGTAAGAGTTTTCAGAGTCTAAACTATAAAAATTAAGAAGTAAAGGGATAATATCTAGCTTGAATCGAAAGTTATTTACGTTGAGATAAAAAATGAAACAAGAAAGAGAAAATTTTCTAGGAGGTTGTAAGTAATAACACATGGTACGCACCTGTTGATTCTCATTTTCATCATCGACACTTTCATTTTTAGCCATGGTAGAAGTATATAGAGGTGATTTAAACAAATTTTCAAACAAAGTTTCAAAATTATTTCTAACTAAATGACGAGAATTATGATTATAATATCATATGAACATATAACTGTAAAAAAAACAAACACATAATATTTACAAAGGGAAAATATTTACAAACCTGAATACTTACTTTGCCTTCCCCGACAATAGGGCTAAATACTTGTTGTGTAGGTTATGTCAAGTAATAAATTTTTTAGGAGTCCGAGGTTGATCCACAACAAAATTATTTGAAGTTTTCAGGATTATATTTCTTAGAAGATGGGCTTTATGTGGTTTAGAATAAAAAGAAAAATTTATGCTATAACTAAGAAATCAAAATAATAAAAATACTGAATATTAGGGATCTGCTCTTGAGTTTTGGATTGATTAATGGTTATTTATTATTTTTTACCTCTTTTAATTAGAATCCATACATAATGAAAGTTTCAATAAGAAACTGTTATCAAATAACTCATGCATTAAGGTAATTATGATATTGTATTATTGTTTGTAAATTATCTCTTAATATTAATACTTGTTTATGGGATCAAGTATTTATGCACAGTTTTATCTAAAATAAATCAAGATTTCACGTTAGTAGTTAGTGTATTAGATCAACTTAAATGAACCCAAGTATTTGTTGTGCCATTTGTGATATATAAATCAAGAATCACCATAAAATAAAGAGAGATTTAATTAAAAATTAAACAATAATACATCACACCTAAACATTATACACCTTTATATTCGTTCTTTTTCCTCTATCCAGAGGTTCACCATTTCTCCTAAACTAAATAAAATTTAGAAAGGCATAATGAAAGTAAAAACGACTAAAAATATAAGAAAAACTAGAGAATACATTTCTATTACTACTAGAAAACTTAGCCTAAAGAAAGACACTAATAAAACTTTCTTTCCCCATCTAAAGGTTTTTTGTGTATTTTGAATGACATTCAAAAGTTTCTATTTATAGTAAAAGAGTGCCTAAATTGGCATCTCCAAATTCACTCCAAATGCACTCCAAATTTACTTCAAATATGCTCTAAATTCACACGTCCTTTTCTAATAAGAATTGTATCACACATTGTTCTCTATGAAATCAGCCAATTTTGGAAAAGTGATCAACCTAAAAGTTGTGTATTGATCTGTTATCTTAATTTTTCAACTTGAATCACCTAATTCTAACCATTAGGAAGAAAGTTATGCTTTATTTAATGAGATATATCAGCATAGATATGTCCCTTCCAATATACACACATGGATGAATTTTCTTTTTTAATCAAGGCTTAAGCTAAGCTTCCAACATAAAAGTTATAATTCTATCTCTTAGATTTTAAATAAAGTAAGATAGACTCAGGTTCATAGGACTTTTGAACATAGAGTAATGCCCAAAATACAAAAACTGTACAAGTTTAGAAATATGCTTATTTTGAATTTAATGCAAGCCCAAGAATTACTTGCAAAGTCCAAGTAATTTTTTGCATATATCTTGATCTACAATGGACTTAGGCAAAAATTGTCCTTTTATTCTAATTGTGATGCTTCTTTGATTCAATAAAATATTATTTCCCAACTTACTCATAAAATGTGTTGTCTTCTTTGATTTTTTTTGGGCTTTTTTTATCTATTTTTATTCATTGATTCCCTAACACAAAATATTAATAAAAGTATAATATTAAAAAAAAGTAAGAAAATTATAAATGATTTGATACAAAAATATGTCAAAATATGCACTTATTAATTGCACCCAAAATATGCCTTTTCTGATTATTCTATATTCAAAGAATAAATCAAAGTGCAACTAAATATGCATAAGAGTACCATTGTGCCTCAAGTCTAAGGATTAATTCTTGTACTATCATGATGTAGAAATTCCATATTCGACAATATTTCATACTCTATTAGGAATTTCTAGGTGGGTTGCTCACTTTACTTGTTCCATAACAAGTACCATATACAACACTAGTGTCCTTACACAGATATCTATGTAATAAGATATCCTTCTTGTTAGCATGCATTATATGTGCAAGTGTTGCTCAATCATTAATGTCCTATCAAGATCAAAATTATAAAGGCATATTTCATTATCACCATCATATGTGCGACCACGCTCAATAGCTACATATGATCTAGGGACTTCATTTAAATTTAGACAATGTAAATAAAGATAAAAAAATGTCTATTTTACTGATCTTAATTGAAAAAGATTATTTTTACAAGAGAATAAAAATGGCCAATCCAATTAGTTCATCATACACTACTCTCACAATCTTCCACTTGCCCTTTGAACTAACCAAGATCTAAGACCATCTTCTCAAGATATTCTTCAAATATTTTTTTAACTAAGGTTTGATCAGTAGTTATGCTAAGTTTCTATCTAGGCAACTTTCTCCACTTTGATGTATCCTCTACCAACGATCTCTCATCAAGTGGTATCCTCTTAAAATATGTTAGATCTTTGATGAGACCTTAGCTTCTGTGCTTGTATAACCTCACAATTATTACATACTACATTATAATGAAACCAACAACAGATAGAAGGAACTACACCCAACTCTTTAATGGAGTTTCACTTCCAAACAACCTCATTTGCATCATTATATGCCATAATATATTCAGTCTTGATGGTTGAATCCATAGTCGTCTATTACTTTGAACTCTTCCAACTGTTTGCACCATTGTTCAAAGTGAATACAAATCCAGATAGATTTTGAACTATCTACATCGGACTAAAAATTAGAATCAGTACAACATTCTATTTTTAGTTCTCCATTACCTTATATTAGTAACACATCCTTAGTCCATTGCAAGTACTCTAGGATCGACTTCAAGGCTTAGTCCATCGTAATTACTTTAGGATCGACTTTAAGGCTTTCCAGTGTTCTTCACTTGAATTGAACTTATATCTATTTGTGATACTCAAAGTATAGGTGATATTAGGCCTTGTACATAGCGTTTCATACATTGTGCTTCTAATTGATAATGTATGCAGTATGTGAGCCATCTTTTCTTTTTCCTCCAAATTTTTTGGGGACATAGACTTCAAAAGATATGCCATGACTCTTCAGCAAGAATCCCTATTAGATCTTTTTATGCTTAATCTCTTTAGTATTTTGTCTATGTACATGGATTGGAATAGTTTGAGCATCCTTCTAGATCTATCCCTATAGATTTTGATCCCCAATATGTAGGATACTTTTTCCAAATTCTTTATTGAAAATTGTGTAGACAACCACACTTTTGTTGACTTTAATATCCCTACATCATTACCAATGAGTAAGATGTCATCAAAGTAAAATACTAAAAATGTCACTATGCTCCCACCTAATTTCTAATACACACATGGCTCATTCACATTTTTGATAAACCAAATAATTTGATCGCCTCATTGTATCAAATATTTTAATTTTAAGAAGCTCGTTTGAGTCCATAATGTATCTCTGAAGCTTGCAGACATTTTGCTCTCTTCCTTTAGATATAAAGTCCTCTGGCTACTTCATATAGGTCTCTTCCTTAATATTTTCATTCAAAAAAGTGGTTTTCACATCCATTTGCCAATTTCATCATCATAATACACAAATATGGTAGAAAAAATTCTTATAGAATCTCATATCACCATAGGAGATAAAGTTTTCTTAAAGTCAACACCTTGCCATTGAGTGTATGTTCGTGAAAATTATGCAAACCGCAAGTGTACGGTATCAAGTTTTAATATAATGATGAGTTGAGTTGAGTATCCACAAGTATTGTAATCAAAAATTGCATTAAGTACCGTCGTTCAAATAGTCCTAATTTTATCTAGAAAATCGAGTGATGATTGGTAAACAAAGTAAAGTAAGATAAAAAATGCATAGACAAGAATGGAGTTTTTAGAAGCAATTCAACAAACACCTTATGAGCAAGAAATTCTAGAGGAATGACTCATCTAATTATTACCTATATTCTTCCTTTCAAAATATACCAATTCAAGTTAATAAGATATGTAAGTTAAGAATTCCTAAACTCATCAATTCCCTCTCTCAAGTGTCGAATTGACTATAAGTTCTAACATGAATTTCGATATCTCTATAAAAATTTAAGAATAAAACTCTACAAAAGTTCAATGAATTCTTCTTCAAAACTTCAAAGGTTTCATAAGCTTCTCAACTCTATGATTCCTAGGTTGTGTTATCCCTATGATCATGTATAATCTTCCCTCTCTCGAGTGTCGAATCTCATACGTCAAACAATCTCAATTAGTGGGCAATTAATCAAGATGAAATACTAAACAAGATAACACAAACAAGATGAATAACTTGAACTAATATTATTTGGAATTCAAAACATAGGTTCAAATAAGGTTACATCATCCTCTAGAAAGAAAAGTTTAGTTCCTCATGTATGAATATAACTTCAAGAAATACATAAGAAAGAACATAGAAATTGTTCACCAATTTGTGAAGTGGAAGTAATAGTTGAAGCTTTCCTTCTTCTTTCTTGGCTTGTTTTCTCTTCTCTCCCTCTCTCCCTCTCTACCTCCCTGAAATGGAGGCTTTTGGAATACTTAAATTCATCCTCCACAATATTTGACATAGGTCTGCTATTTTATAAAAGATGAGGATAAGAAACTTCCCATGATGGCTCTTGAGAAGGGCTTGGTTGAACATTTTCTTGGTGTTCTCTATTCTCCACTAGAGGTGTTTGTGTCGATACCTCTTGTTCATCCTTCATGAGTTGTTTTATCCACAAGACAGTTTCCCCCTCTTTATCACTTAGCAAACTAACATCCCAATATTCTTCGCCCTCTCTATTTACCTCAGTTGTGTAAGGCAAATTGTCTTGATGTCTTGTTGGAAACATGTTATCTATCTCACAATTTTGGATGTCCGAGTTTTGAAGTTGTGATGATGGATTTTGGACATCAATTGTAGCTTCCAACATGAATTGGCTCTGAGTGTTTGCTAATCGAGTCATTGCTTCATCAAGAAAAATCCTCTCTGGTGATGGATTACTAGGTTCAGTTCGCAACAAGATTCGATTGGTAGTACGTTCGAATTGAGCTAATGCTTCTTCAAGGCTTCGCTTCATCTTTAACGGTGGGTAACTAGGTGTTTGCCACATCATATTCTCATCATTTCTCCATGAATCATTATGATTTGGCCATCCTTGATAAGTATTGGAGAAAGGATAATTTTGCAGCTGGTTGTAATTCCACCCATATTGAGCATGCTCGACGTGTGGTGGTGCAAATTGATTTCTCTCTTGGTATTGTGTTCTTACTTGAAAACCACCATATGGCTCACGTACTTGAGCAGTCAACGTATTAATGGCATCTTCTCGATTAATCCCAAAGGCCTGAGTTGAAGCTTGATTTATCATGTAATATTCATTTGGCCAATAGTATGAATATATGTCATCTTGTCTACCACTTTTTACTCATTTATCACACACAAGAAAATACCTGCGATTATAAACAAGGGCACACTCAAACAATGAAAGAAAAATAAAAATAAGAGAACATATAAATATATATATACAAGAAAAATTCAAAATAAAATTAAAGTTACTTGGTATCGATATTAACAAAACAAAACAATCCCCGGCAATGGCGCCAAAAACTTGTTCGTGAAAATTATGTAAACCGCAAGTGTACGGTGTCAAGTTTTAATATAATGATGAGTTGAGTTGAGTATCCACAAGGATTGTAATCAAAAATTGCATTAAGTACCGTCGTTCAAATAGTTCTAATTTTATCTAGAAAATCGAGTGATGATTGGTAAACAAAGTAAAGTAAGATAAAAAATGCATAGACAAGAATGGAGTTTTTAGAAGCAATTCAACAAACACCTTATGAGGCAGAAATTCTAGAGGAATGACTCACCTAATTATTACCTATCTTCTTCCTTCCAAAATATACCAATTCAAGTTAACAAGATATGTAAGTTAAGAATTCCTAAGTTCATCAATTCCCTCTCTCGAGTGCCGAATTGACTATAAGTTCTAACATGAATTTCGATATCTCTATAAAAATTCAAGAATAAAACTCTACAAAAGTTCAATGAATTCTTCTTCAAAACTTCAAAGGATTCATAAGCTTCTCAACTCTATGATTCCTAGGTTGTGTTATCCCTATGATCATGTATAATCTTCCCTCTCTCGAGTGTCGAATCTCATACGTCAAACAATCTCAATTAATGGGCAATTAATCAAGATGAAATACTAAACAAGATAACACAAACAAGATGAATAACTTGAACTAATATTATTTGGAATTCAAAACATAGGTTCAAATAAGGTTACATCATCCTCTAGAAAGAAAAGTTTAGTTCCTCATGTATGAATATAACTTCAAGAAATACATAAGAAAGAACATGGAAATTGTTCACCAATTTATGAAGTGGAAGTAATAGTTGAAGCTTTCCTTCTTCTTTTTTGGCTTGTTTTCTCTTCTCTCCCTCTCTCCCTCTCTACCCCCCTGAAATGGAGGCTTTTGGAATACTTAAATTTGATGGGAGATGCCCTAAAGAGGGTATAAAATACCAATTTGCCCTTACTTGCCCGGTTGGCAGCACCTAGGCGCCAATTTCCAGTGCCTAGGCGCTGCAGCACTTTGCAGTCCAGTGAGGGCAGCGCCTAGGCGCTGATTTCCAGCGCCTAGGTGCTGCACATTCTGTCCTAGACAGACATTACAGCGCCTAGGCGCTGCTCTTGCTGTCCAAGTTCGATTTCTGTTGCGCTGCTCTTGCTGTCCAAGTTCGATTTCTGTTGCACTTATAGCCTCTTTCAACTGCTTTTTTACCCATTTCTAGGCTAAATTGGCTTTTGGTGTTTTCATATTAATTGTAGTTCTATGTCTTGGATTTCGATAGGAACTTGAAGCAACTCAATATGAAATCTGTGGAAAGATTTATGCCTGAAATACCAAAATGTGTCATACCTGAAATGTTCAGTCAAGTGTAGACTATTTAACCCAATTTTTCTCATTGAAATAGAAAGAACTGGATTTCATGATAAACATAAATATTATGGATATATCTCTTGGATTTCCAATGACTCAAGAAACAAGTCAAAATTGAAATACGAACACTGCCCCAATAGCACCAAAAAAGCGGATTATTCTAAATTTAAACCAAGTTTTATGTTTCTTTCTATTTTCTTCTCATTATGCTATTACCTACAATATTTCAAACTAAATACATAAAAAGTAACAAAACACTCAAAAACTAAACAAAAAATTAAGCAAATGGTACTCAATTAATGGATATAAAATCCACTCATCAGTGTAACCATTCACCTCCAATCGTGCCTTATATGTTACTACTTCCACTTCTAGTCTAAGCTTTCACTTATAGACCCACTTGTAGTCAATAGATACAATACCCTTCGGTGGGCCACCATGGTCCATATCTTATTGAAGTATATGTTGTCTATCTCGGGTTGTATGGCATCTTGCCATATTCTCAAATTGATGTCAAACATCACCTTCCCATATTTCATTAGATCAACATGTTACCTTCGATTAAGAGGCCGCACCTCTCAAGTGGCCTTGAGATCCTTTTGGATGAAGTTTGAATAATGGGTTATGACACATTGCTTCTTGCAAGACATTTTGTAGTTCTTGAATTTTATCGAGTTATACTACTTTGCCTCATGTGACATTCTTTAAAGTAAATACCTTTTGTTCTACACGGTCGTAGAAATTGTATCCAACTTGGATAGCACAAACTTGCATAAGATGTATTTCACCTCCAACTTATCTTCGACCGTCAGCTTTATTTAAGCAGGACACCCCCATACCCGAAGGGTATTTATATAAGGGTATTTTTCTATACCACATCTCATATACTATTTTGAATACTTATTTTGATGGCACTCTATTGAGTAAGAATGTCATGGACTTTAGGGTGTATCCCTAGAATGAAGGAAGATATTTAGTGAAATGCATTAAAGATCAAATCATATCCAACAATGTTTGATTCTTTTTCTCGACTACCCCATTAAATTGAGGCGCACCAAGCAGAGTCCATGAGAGATAACCTCATTCTCTTTTAGATAATTTAGGAATCCACCACCTATTTATTCACTGCCTTGATCAAATTAAAAGACCGTGATACTTCTGTCTTTTTAACTTTCTACTGTATACCTAAACTCTTTAAACTTTTCAAAAGTTCCAGACTTGTATCTCATTAGATATACAAACCCATACCTAGAGAAATCGCTGGTCAAGGTAAAAAAGTAAGAATAATTCCTTCTAGCACTAATACTTAGTGGTCTACATACATCAACATAGATCAAACCCAATGGATCAGAGGCTTGCCCCTCTTTTCCTACAAATGGAAATTTGGTTATCTTTATCTTAACACAAGATTTATAAGTTGATATATCTTGCAATTCCATGAGGTCAAGCAATTGTGCAACTATTTTCTTGTAAGTCATTTCTTTGAAAATATGTCCTAATTTGTGTGCCATAATTATGTGTTATTTTAATTATCTCTTTTTTTTGTTAGTTTGTTGAATATGAAGCATGAAATTTTGGGGTTGAATAGTTATAAATCATTCACCAATGTACCAACAAAAATCAAAGAACTATAAACATTTCCATCTTTTCATTTTTCAATCAAAACCCTCTTTATCCAACAATCAAAAATACATGACTTGTATGCTTCATTTTAGTTAGAACTCAAAAATCAAAGCATAAATATAAACTAATCACATTGCTCTAGGCTTCATGATCATATAACATGTTATTCAATCATCACATAATAATAAAAAATACATAAATTTATCAATTATGTTTTTTGTCTTTTCTTTCAAATTTAGGATTAAATTATGGTTTTTCGTAGAAAAAAGGCAATTCTTAAATTAAACATTAACCTTTCATTTTTAAAATAAAAAACCCAAATGCATGCTCTAGGGTAGGCTACCATGAGGAGATAAATACTCATAGGAATGAAAACTGCAAGCCCTATGTGATACCCGAACCTCTTACTACTCACATGGCCAAATATAATTCATACATTATGTGTTAATTTTATATGCTAATTGCATTTCTATTGACATTGCATAATTTATTTCATTTTATACGACATTCTTGAATATTAAACTTAATTCTGAAGCTCTTGCCCGGTATTAGTTATTGAATTTTCTAATCTAAGTAGTTGATTTTATATTGAAATAAGAAGAAAATGAGGTGGACCAATATTAGATATAGATGGGATATATAGGTTATAATTTTGAAAGTGTTAAAAGTGTTACTAGTAAGCTTATACGGTTTAATTTGATTTGATCAAGTTATTTCAAAAGTATATATTTGTAAATTAACATACTTGGGATATTATACATGATATAATGTGATTTAAGTGTCCTATTACAAGGCCCATATATGCATATAATTTTAGAAATGCAAACTTGATATTTCGTTAAGAATCGGATGTGAATCGGTTTGGAGATCGAATGAACGGACATAGGAAATAACTATGGGAATTAATGGTGACTAAGATAGGTTGCAACCAAATAAAAATAGGTGAGACACACAAGATTAGGGCTGCAAGATAAGGGAGAAAATCAGATTTTTCTATTTACTTGCCACCTCATGCTTTCTTATTAAGCTTAAGCTAACATCTCAAGCTAACACCTCAAACCCTTCACCCTTAAGCAACGACCAGACCCTCATTTCAGCCATTTTCATCTTCCAAACACACATATTAAGGTCTCCAAGTGATCCAAATTGATTCCAAGTCGAAATAAAAGCAAGAAAAGCAAAGGAGAAGTGATTACCATCAAGTTAACCTCAAAATCTGCATAGGTAACACTTATCTACGGTTTTGCCTTTGGTTTTCAGATTATTATGAATGGTTTTATTGTTTATTAAGCTTTCAATATCTCTTATAAAGATGTTAGGAAGTTTTTAGTTAGACTTTGGTGCACAAAGAAAGGGTTTTGAATGACAAACACTTAATAGGAAATACTTGTGGCAGAAACTGTCATCTTACTATTTTCTTGTGTTTTAGGCTTCAAAATTGTATGGTATGTTGAATAAAACCTATAATTATTACCATTTACATGACCATATATGAGTTAAGAGTATTGGAATGAAGTTTTATTAGTTGGAAATTGAAATAGAGAATGATATTGGAGAAACACTCAAACTGCCAAAATAGCAAAATCTATTTTGGTGTGCTGTGAAGGAAACTGAATTAAGGGAGCTAAATCCATTATTTTTGGTAATATTATGACCTAGTTATCTCCTTATATATGTTATCTAAGTATGGTGAAAATTTTGGTGTGATTGAATATACTTAATGGTGCCAAAACCATTAATGTCATGAAGTGTGCAAAACTGTCACGGTAGGAAACAATCTGTTTCAGTATGTCGTGAAGAGAGCTGAACTTGGAAAGCTATATCCGTAATTTTTAGCAATTATATGATATGGTTACATTTATATACATGTTATCTAAGTGTGGTAAAAATGTGGGAGTGATTGGATATGCTTAGGGATGTTAAAATTATCATGCAACTAAACTTGACATCAAGAAAATATGAAAATGTGAATCTGTCACATTTGATCACTTAGCATGTTTCAACGTAGACATGTTGCTATTGACTGTTAACAATTAGGCACATGCTATTAGATTTATAATAATTCAATTACATGATGTTTACATGTATTTAAGATGAGAAATTGAGGTATTTGAGGGGCTATATTGGGTTCTAGTTTGTGAAAGCTTGATTGTTAGCTTATAGCTTGGTGTTTAAGATCTAGTATGAGATTTTGTGCTTTCAACTTGCCAAATTGGGAATGGTGCTTGATGTTGGGTAATATTACAGGCTATTTTACATCTAAGGTTGGAGAGGAATACTAAACAAATTTAGACTAAGCCACCAACCAAGTGAAAGGTAAGTAAAGATTTATTTGCAATCACAATGCATAGACATAGTAGATGTGTGAATTATATATAATATCATAAATCATATGTGCATAGTAGAGGGCTCTCCATTGAGCATACATACATGGGCATTGTCATTGGCACGTGCATGCATCATATACGAGCATTGTGATAAATCTTGCATTGCACGGCATGATTCTGAGAAAGAAAAATATTTTGCTGACCACTACTAGTGCACCGAAGCATGCATGGATTTGCATGGTTTTATGCATGGATTTGCAGGTTCGCGTGCATGGATTTGCATGCGTATGAGTATGCATGGATTTGCATGCTTATATGATTATTGGCCATTGGATTATGGCGGTATACAGAGCTCTTTTCCGGTGCATGGGATAGTAGCGTTGGTCAGGGGCCCAAGAAAGAAATGATTTTGAGAGAAATATTTTGATGCATAAAATTGCATTGTGGCATAGCATTTTGAGATGCATGACTTGATATTGTGGATTATTCTTTGACATGCATAATCTTTACTTGCTGAGCGTTAGCTCATATAGTTTATGCATTGTAGGTGAGTCTGGTGATACTTGATACCATGGACTTACTGGGCAAGCTGTTGGGGTTCCTACAGGTTCTGAGGATCAGTGTACATGGATGACGACCTGTTGGGTTGATTGTTAATTTATTTGATTTTATAGTCTATTGTATTAGGTTTTTGGATTTATACTATGTGTTACTTTTATAACTTTTCTGTACACGGGTATATAAATATTATGATTGTTATGGGTCCTATGCAGGTATATATATTAGTCTGTGAGTGGAAAAATGTTTATTATTTATTAATATATTACAGGAAAAATAATAATAATAATGCATGCACACAGGCTCTATCATGTTAAATTATACTATATATATATATATAGTTGTATAGTAATGGGGGTGTTACAGAGTGGTATCAGAGCCCAGTTTGTGGTTCTGTAGACTGTCCATGTACATGACCTTTGAAACTGGTGGAGCACAACCATGCCAGTAAGTTTTATTTGTTGTATAATTCATTTTGTATTTTATGAATAATATTTGCCATGTGTTTTAAGATTTTGTATAAAATTATCGAGTAAAAATTATCAGTGTAACTTTAATATCGAGTAAGCATTCAAAGTGTGGATCAATTTTAAAAGAGAAAAGTTTGGAGTTCTAAGGCGAATAATTCCAAACGCGCACTTAACTGGTTAATCAATTCTTCTAGGTAAACATTTATACATCGTGAACCGACTCGCGTAACCAACTTACTTCATCATCCGAAAACTTGAGAAATATATTTAATATATCTTTTATACAAAATAATCGCGTACACAATAAATCGCAATAGTGACAAAATATGATGATTAATTATGACTGTTATAATTATTATATTGCGAAAATATTAAAATTTTCAATGCACCACATATTCCAAAACCTATGTAAATCCAACATACAATCATTTATCTTTGTATACCATCAATCTCTTTGAAACAAAATGAAAATCCTATTAATTTCATTTTTCATTTATTTTCTTCTTTCAGCTCTAAAAATCAAATACATATATATGCAAGATGGTATCTTTCATTCAAAAAAAATCATATTTTCTATTAACTCCAACTGTAACTCGTGTCACATTTGCATGTTTAAAACATTCTTAAAATCTATCGAATTCAATTTTGAACTTTTTCATTTAAACAACTTTTATGTAATTAATTTTTTCATTTACATTATTTTAAAAATTTGTTCCATTAATTTCCAGTTTATTGCCCTAGATCATTTGATATGACTTGAGGCCATTAAAATAGGCTCTGAGGGCAGAGAGCAAAAATCAAGAATGTAATCCAAAAACCACCTAACTTATTGACTAAGAGGGACAGTTTTCACATGAAGGGTTGTCACAATACAAAGGCAACCTATCTTATCTGCACACTGTACAATTATGAAATCTATCAATCTCTATCTGACGTATATCCATTCAGCATTAGGTCTGCATCTCTTCAGATTTCATGCCCACATGATGCAAAACACTAGGGATCTATCATAAAGATCATTAGCAATTCTGGAAAAATGCGACATAAGATCCTTTATTTTTTGTGTGGAAATAAAAAGTGTTTGAATTAATAACTCTAAAGTTTGCCTAATTGAGTTTACATATTTATTTAATATGTAAAAATAAAAAATTAGAAATATTTATTTATCTATTAGAAACAGTATTTTATGAAAAAAGAGTAAATACTATGAAAATAGAATTTGATATTAAATTAATAAAAAATTAGCATTACTTTTTCCAAACCTATTCGAAACAGTATTTTATGTAAAAATCGTAAATTTTATGAAAATAGAATTTGGTTAGGTTCTGTCTATATGCTATACCTTTTAAAAATATGGCTGCAAATTGTTTTTTAATTTTAGAAACAAACAAAAAATCAGAGAAAACAAACACATTTTGACATTTTTATTAGGGTTAATTTCACTTTACTCCCCTCTACTCTTGTTGAATATGACTTTACCCCCTTATATTTTCATTTTGTCTCACTTTACCCCTTCTACTCTCATTATCTCATTACCCTTCTATTCTTAAAAAAATTACCAAACTACCTTTACATATTATTTTTAGTGAAATTATTTTAAAATATGTTGATATTAATATATTTGTATTTATGTTCTAATAATTTTTCAACTTGATTAATTTATACTTAAAATTAAATTTATTTAAAATTTTATTATACTTAAGTTTTAATAGATATTTTATAATATAACATAGTTCCTATTAAATTAGTATATAGTAGGATATTTTTTATTATCTAATACGCTTTTACTTATGAATTTCCTACTAACTACAAATCTTTAAAAAAAATTATTAAATACATAAAATATTAGCAATATTTTTTATTATTAATAGAATTATCATAAGTTCATAAAAACTATGTTAAATTCAAAATTAGTTATTATAATTAAGTAATAATAATCAAATTAATTTATAAAATGACTATGTTTTTAAATTTAGGAAAGTATTAATTAAGTTATTTTAAATTTAACATAGTATTCATCAATTTATGATAATTTGACTATTTATAACTTATTTAATAGTATTAAAGTAAACTTAAAAATGAGTTTTTTGTATTTAACATTGTTTCTATGAAATTTTGATAATTTCATTAATAAAAAAAATATTACTGATATTTTACTTATTTAACAAAATATGATTTGGAAATATATCATACATTTTTAATATTTATGATGAATAGTAAATTTATAAGTAAAATGTATTAACTAATAAAAAATCTTACGATATGAAATTTTAATAGGAACTATGTTAATAAAATAATAGCCATTAAAATAAGTACAATAAAATATGAAATAAATTTAATATTAAGTATTAATTAATTAAGTTGAAAAAAATGTTAGTATTTAAATACAAGTGTATTAAATTTAGAATATTTTAAAGTAATATTACTGTAAATAAATAAGGGCAATTTGGTTATTTTTTCAAGAGTACATGGTGGTAAAGTGAGACAATAAGAGTACATGGGTTAAAGTGAGACATAATGATAATACAAGGGGGTAAAGTGAAATAATTGAGAGTATAGAGTAGTAAAGTGATATTCAATAAGAATAGAGGGGGTAAAGTGAAATTAACCCTTTTTATCATTAATATTGAAACCATGACATAGCTTAGGCTCCTCTAATTGACAAGGAGGAGGAGGCAAGCTACAAAGTTTGCTTCACTCATGCCACCACTTATGTGCTAATGATTGATTTTTTTTTTTAGTTATATTGGGTGTTATCAATTTCAAATAGTAAGAAATATGACATTTCAGTAATATATCTATAGACATGTAAAATTTATTGTCAATTATGTATTGATATTTTTGAAACCCTTATTGAATTTCAAGATTGGATAAAATATTTAATTAATGACAAATATTTTGGCAATTCAAATAATATCTTGCAGATTATGAAAATGAATGTCAATATTTTGCTAATACTAATCACATTTTATGATTAAGAAGTAAATGTCAATCATTCAGGATCCAATCAAATTGTGTCATTTCATCAAATAATCACAGCAAGAGCTTCTATCCAACAACTATAAATAGGGATAATATCCAAGGAGCAAAACACATAATTATACATAATTTTAAATTCAAGCAAGAGAGATATTAGAGGAGGTTCCAAAATTCTCTCAACTCAAATTTATCAAATTCAAAAAGATCCATGATTTTTTTGGTGGATATATATTTCTCATTTTTTCTCTTTACAAGTCAAGTTAAAGTTCAAATAGAGACGAAGGACAAACACACAATCTCCACAAATTTTAAATTTCTTGCTCAAGCCTTCAGTCAACTTTTTGAAAAAAATATACAAGCGAGGGCAAATAAAAGTTATGTTCTATATCTTTACTCAAATTTCATTCAAGGGAGGGAGGAAGCATGAAACTAAAGGTCTAAAAGTTAATTCCCAATAAATGAAAAAAAGTTGTAGGATCATCAAAACATCAACTTTACAATGTTTCTAGATACAAGCATAAATTATTTAATTTTTTCAATTTAAAGTATTTTGAAGTACTTCTTGATAATAGTCTAAACTTAGTAATACTCCTTAATATGAGTATAAACTATAAATAAGTTTAAAAGCTCCTTGACATATGAATATAAAAGATCTACAAGTTAAATCAATTGAAGCACTCGTTGACATGAGTATTAAAAAGTTTACAAGTCAAATCAAATGAAATACTTCTTGATAATAGTATAAAAAGTCCACAAGTCAAATCAAATGAAACACTATTTGACATGAGTATAAAAGGTTTACAAATCAAATCAATTGAAGCGCTACAGAACAAGAGTATATAATGTTTAGAAGTTAAAGTTAAATAAGATCTTATTGATATGAGTATAAATTATCTACAAATTTAAATTCAAATAAAAATCTTCTTGATACGAGTACAACCTAATAAATTTAAATTCAAATGATAGCTCCTTGATACGAATATTAATACCTGTAAGTTTTAAATTCAAATGGAGACTTCTTGATTCAAGTATAAAATTTATAATAAATTCAAGTTCAAATGGGGATTCAGTATAACCTATCTAATAAATTTAAATTTAAATTGAAAACTCCTCAATACGAGTATAAACTATTTAGAAATTTCAAGTTCAAAGGGAGACTCCTTTAATACGAGTATAAATTATATACAAATTTAAATTCAAATGGGGATTATTTGATACAAGTTAAACTATCTAACAAATTTAAATTCATATAAAAACTCCTTGATATGTGTATAAACTATCTGTAAATACTAAATTTAAATAAAGACTCTTTAATACAAATATAAATTATATGTAAATTTCAAATTCAAGCAAAACTCTTTGACACGAGTATAAATATCTAACAAATTCAAATTCAAATGAAGACTCCTTCATATGAGCATAAATTATCGAATAAATTCAAATTCAAAAGGAAACTCCTTGATATAAGAATATATTATCGGCAAATTTTAAATTCAAATTGAAATTTTTTGATATGAGTATAAACTATCTAATAAATTGAAATTAGGACTCTTAATACGAGTTTAAATTGCCTAACAAATTCAAATTGAAATAAATACTATGTTATATAAGTATATATTATCTATAAATTAAGTTGAAGAACTCATGAATATGAGTTTAAATCATCTACAAATTTTAAATAAATTCAAGTTAAGGGCTCGTAGATGTGAGATAAGTTTAGTTCAACTGAAGAACTCATTGATATGAGTTTAAACTGTTTTTATGTTTCAAATATGTGCAAGTGAATTGTTGTGACTCAACTTTCTCAATGAATGTGAACAAGCCTTGATAGATCATTTGTACAATGCAAAATTCATTTCCAATTATACAATGATATGTGTAATTTATTTTTACATTCAATTTTACATTTTTATTTATATTTGAAACTCTTACGGAATTTTAAGATTAGATAAGATATTTAATTTATGGCAAATTAAATATTAAAATTACAATATTTTGACAATTCAAATCATATCTTATAGATTATGGAAGTAAATACTAGTATTTTGGTATTCCAATTCACATATTGTAATTAAAGAAATAAATGCTAACTAATTCAGGTCAATTAAATGCGATTTCATCAAATAATCATGACAAGAGTTTACATCCTACAAATATAAATAGGAATAATATTCAGAAACAAAACACACAACTCTACACAATTTTAAATTCAAGGAAGAGAGATGTTGGAGGGGGTTTCAAAATTCTCTCGCAAACTCATCAAATTCAAGCAGATTTACAGCATTCAAAATGGATATTAAAATGTTCGTCATAGAGCTCGTCAAATCATAGTGTTTAGTACAATAGTTCGGTACTAAACACCGAATTAAAATTATCAAAATCAAAATATCAACATCCATCTTCAACTTATTAAAATTCAAAAATTTTTAAAAATCAGAAAATAAGAATAAAGATTGTACCCTAATTAATAATCAAATTTAATAAAATCTAATTTATATTATTTTCCTTATATTGTTATTTTTGTAAACACAAAATTTGTATTACAACATCCTATAACATATTGAGGTGCGGTTATCATATGCATAAGGTAAGATTGGCCAAAATCAAACTTGAGCGCTAGGGCAACAGAAACCCATCATATGCTGAAGTGACACCCATAACATATGATCTGGTTGTCCAATTTTGAGATTCGTGCAATACTTTTCCAGTCGAAGAAAAAGATATAGGGACATCTGTTGCCTTGATCTGCTCGTCTACATTGTAAGAGCTCTCTGACTCTTTGTCTATAGTTAGACATTACATCTTACTCAAATCCCGTCAGTCATAATTCATTTTTTTGAATATATTAATTTGTATTCTACCAATCCACTGCAAATCTCTGGGAAAAGAAAAAGACTACTCATACCTTTTGTCAAAAAATTAAAAAAAAAAAATACTTTCTTAATCTTATCATAGTAATGAAAGTCTCTCGATACATGAACATATTCTTTTCGTCCCCCAAAAAATGCCCTATTTGATTTTAGCTAGGAATCAACAAAAGTCAAATTTATGCAAATCTCTTTCATAATTACCCTCTCTATAAATAAAGAAATATGTAAGTAATTTTCGGATTGAAAAGAGAACAAAAAAAAAAAAATACCTTGTAAAATATATGACTTGATTTTAGTTCAATAGGTGTATGTTGTCTATTATCAAGACAATTGTACTATTGTAGGAATAATTTAATTCAATCTTTTTGAATAAAATAAAAATTAGAATAGTTACAAATTCCAATAAATTCACTCTTATTTCTGTATTAGGATAAATGAAAAATAATATATTAAAAATCTTTTGTGAACGGAATGAATTCATAATTTATCTAGATAGAAAATAAATCAAATCGAGTTAAACAATAATTGCGATATTGTTGTGCATCTAACAGCAAAAGAATTGGGAACACTTTTATCACTGTCCTCTTTTCCTTAATTCATCTCTTAACTTTTGGAATACAACCATGCTTGAAAGGATGATTATTTATTTTTTTCTTTTGTCTTTTAGCGACTATCATAGGCTAATTGTGATTCCTTGTTGATGAGGCAGAGTTTTGGCCATACTTTCCCCTTCTTTGATCCAAGCTCCAAGCTCCAAGCTTAGGACACTCATCCTCAATCTGGAATTCTACGAATTTCTCATAAGCAAAGAACCACTACGATAGGCCGATGAGTACGATGTCGACGGACCCGAATTTGTCGCCCCTAAGCACTCCTTGTTCCCCAGCATCCTCAACTTCTACATTATGTCAATGAAGTCTTACTTGGCAACCTCTAGTTCCTCACATTTGCCCTTCCATATTGTGCTGCCAGCATAAAAAATCTGATACATAGATAAACTTGCTAAAATTGTCATGCATCTTTCATGCCTTATAAACATTTCGAACTGATGTCAAGAAGAGAGCAAAATTACTCTCATGCATTAAAAGAGATATTAACATTTGCTAACTGTCATAAGTAATAATTTACAAAAATTGGTAAATTGGCATTCAAATAAAATATTCTCTATTTTAAAACCAATCCCATGTAATTAAAATGAATGCCGAAACTCTTTTGTGATTACTCAGTTGTGTGTTTTCTAATAGTTAAAATAAGAAAGTTTCAAAAACTCTTACCTTGATTTGCACTCTGCCTAATGTAGGGATTGAAACAATTCAAATCGTTATCTCTGTATGAAAGTATCTCCATATTCTTCAATTTAAAACCTTTTTGATTGAAATGTGATTTACTTCTAGCATCCCAAATGTTATCCCTCTAATGGTATCCACACATTGAATGTCCACTTACAATCGAATCCTATGCTAGTAGTTTTCGATTCGATAATTATATCCCAAAATGATTTTGTTTGGAATAAGAACACACTAACAATTAGTGTTTTAGATGTTTAATTTAATTCTTAATTCAATAATTAAATCAAGAATTAAACTAGATAAAACGTTGGTGAACTTTTGGAGATTGAAAGAAAATGAGGGATGAATTTTTGGGGATGAAAGAAAACTATTTTTCTTCACAAAAATCTGCAATTAAAATCCTCATAAAAAATATCCAAGAAGATTGTCAATCAAAACTATCACAAGTTCTCTTCTTCCTTTCTTATCTCCAACTTTTTTGGTAAGTTTCCTTATTCCATAAGGACTTTCCTTTTTCCTTATTAACTCTTAGAAATTGAATTTTCAATTCAACTTTCTCTAGGAATTGGATTCCAATCCAATTTTTTAATGGGCTTCCTATAAGCCCACACCTAAATGGCCTAGGCCTAGGTAATCAATTAAGGTTCTACTTTAATTAATTCAATCAATTAAATTAATTAATTAAATTAATTAGGCACATCTTAATTAATTGATCCAATCAATTATTTAAATATTTCAATTGGGCTCCATAATCCAATTAGGTCTAATCAATTAATCCAATTAATTAATTAAATTAATTCCACACTTGAATTAATTTAACCCCCATTAATTAATCACATTACTTAGTTTAATCCAACATTTGGATTAATTTCTAGGTTAGAAATGAACTTGTCCAAGTTTTGTGTGTAACCCCTTAACTTCACTTTAAACTAGCCATGGACTCACAACTCTTGTGACTTAGTTGAATAATTAATTGTTCTGATTAATTAATCCAATAAAATAATTCTCTTGGAAGTAATTCATTAATTTCAAGAACTCACAAGATATGAAAAGCACCTAACAATGCATCATGACTCCTAGTCTAAGGTGAATGTGCGAACCTATTTCAATTACGAATACCATGTAAGTACGGTCCTTCCATTATCTAATCTCCCGATTGAGCTTAGGGCATGGATGTTGAGTCGAAACTCTATTAACTCAATAACTATATTTCCATTCCTAGTAGCTTGACTCGATGATGAATAATTAGAAAACCCCACGTCTAATTTTTATCCAACCTTGGCCAAGAATTTTAGAGTAAAGTACAGTGAAACACATAGAAGATTCACCTATTCATCTAGATAGGTGACAGATCCTTTGTTAGCTACTCATTAATCTCCATATATGAAGATGTTACACCCAATATAAATCCCTTGTGATTGTCATGCAATTGGAAAATACATCAAAGTACAATATGTCATGCACAAGGTTACCATGATGCCTTAAGTCCAAGGACTAATTCTTGCACTATCATAACGAGAAAATTTCTATTCGACAATAGAATATATCCAATTGGAATTTTCAGTTGGGGTTGTTCAGTGTACTTATTCCCAACAAGCACCCGCATACATGCACTAGTGTCTCCACACCAATACCTATGGAATGAGGCATCCTTCTTTTGAGCATGCATCGTATGCGCAAGTCTCAATGAGATCAATGATGTCCCATCTTATTGATCCTTAACTTAGAATGTTTTAAGATCACAACCTTAGAAGCATATTCTACTATCACCATCACATGTGCAACCATGCTCTATAGCTATATGTGATATAAGGACTTTATCTAATTTTTATGATGAATTTAAGATAAAGATTGCCATTTAAATGATATTAATATAAATAAGAATGATTCGCAAGAGTATAAGAATGGCCAGAACAATTGGCACGTTGAGCACTCCTCTAACAATCTCCCACTTGCCCTAGAGACAATTGCCCTCGTATTAAAGCTCATCTTCTGAAGATGTCCTTCAAATACTTATCTAAAGGGTTTAAATAGTGGGTTTGCTATATTTTCTACCGAGATAAATCTTTCCACGCTGATGTTGCCTCTACCAATGATTTTCATAACTAGGGTATCGCTTATCTATTTCTGCTTAGATCCTTTGATGAGACCTTGGTTTCTTTGCTTGTGCAATAGCCCCTATTGTTATCGCAGTACTCCAGTACTCAATCAACAATAGTTGGAACTACATCTAACATTTAGATTAAGTTCCTTATCCAAATAATCCATTTTTGCAGCATCGTATGCCCAGATGTATTCAATCACGGTGGTGGAATCCATGGCTGTTACAAGCTTGGAACTCTTTCCAACTAACTGTCCCACTATTTAGGATGAACACGAATTTAGACATAGACTTCAAGTCATTTACTTTAGACTAAAAATTAGATGAAGCATCTAAGTTTCAGTTCTTCATAAGTACTAAAGATCATCTTTACGGCTTCTAATGCTTTTCGCATCAAATTGATTGATATTTTGCTTGTAACACTCAGAGCATTTCTGATATCAAATCATGTACATAGATTTGCATATTTTATGCTTTCTTTTAAGGATGCATAAAATATGTGAGTCATTGTTTCTCTTTCATTCAAAAGTTTTTGGGGATGAGGACTTCGAAAGAAAAATCCCAAGACTCATAAACAAGAATCTCTCATAGGATTCTTTCATGCTAAACCTTTTAGCATCTAATCTATGTACTTGGATTAAGGATAGTCCAAGCATCCTTTCAGATCTATCTCTATAAATCTCAATCCCTAGGATGCTTATTCCAAATCCCTCTTGGAGAACTTTGTAGATGACAAGTCTCAATTAACTGCAACATTTCTATATCATCTCTATGAGTAAAATGTCATCAACGTAAAACACAACAATCATCACCATACTCCTACTAATCCTCTTACATATATAGCTCATTCGCATTCCTAAGGAAATCAAACTATTTGATTGCTTTAGAGAATCGAATGTTCCACATTCGAAAAATTTATTTTGAGTTCTTGACAGGTCTCTGAAGCTCGTAAACTTTTTGCCTGCGTCTATTTGATATGAAGACTTCATATTGCTTAACTTGTATCATTTTCTCATACCCCTATTGAGAAAGACGGTCTTCATATCCCTTTGTCATATCTAGTAGTCGTAATACATAGATATAACTAGCATACTTTGAATGGACTTTAGCATCACATCTGGTAGAAGGTATCCTCAATAGTCAACACCTTGACTATGAGTGTAACACTTTGCTACCAGTCGTGTCTTTATAGGTCACCACCCCTTATGTTCTTCAATTTATATTTGCAGACCCATTTGTAGCTAATGGGAACCATTCCCACTAATGGGTCCACTAATGTCAAATCTTATTGAAGTACATAGAGTTCATTTTGGATTGCATTGCATTTTGCTAATTTTTGAATTGATGTCATACATCATTATTCCTTAGTTAGATCAATATTTAAAAATGAGATCATCATTGCTGCTCTCTAGCAAGAGACTCTTATCATATAAGTAGCCCCAAGATCCTTTTAGATCTCATTAGAGGTTGTGTACTAGAAGTTTTAGTAATTTGTTCATGCACCATTGCCACTTGTGAGACAAACTGTGGTTCTTGAACTGTTTCAAGTTCTATGATCTAGCAATTTCTATCTAATAGAAATTCCTTCTTCTCAAAAAGGTGGTGTCCCTAGAAAACAAACTCTTTTGTTCTTAGAAACCATAGAAATGGTATTCTTTAGATTCATTTGGATACCCCACAAATTTGCATAAGGTGGATTCACATCCATCCTATCTCCACTAAATGCTTTAAAGAAGCAACCCCTTTATACATTTAGGTATATATGCGAGGAGTCTTTTACCACATCATATCTCATATAATGTTTTGAGCACCGATTTAGATGATATCCTTACTTGGTAAGACTATCATCGATTCTAGGGTAAATTCCTAAAATAAAGGAGGAAATATGTGAAACTCAACTTGGATTCACTTAAAGTGAGAATCTAATTCTCCGTTTGATAATCAAGAACTTACCACGTTAGTATTCTCTTTCTCGATCACATCGATAGATTTAATACTTTGGCCAACTTAATTCTCTACTTCATGTCTAAATTCTTTGAACCTTTTAAAGGATCTTAGAATAATGAAGTAAAATAGTTCGCTTGTACACTAACACTTAGTAGATTGCTTACGTCCCTTTAGATCATATCCAAAGGCGTGGTTTGCTCCATTTGTTCGACAAATGATGATTGGTCATGTTTTTCTAGAGATAAGATTTACAAGTTGGCATCTCATGAAAGTCTAAAAGGTCAAGCAAATGTACCATCTTTTGAACTCTTGTTTTAGAGATATGACCTAATCTACCTTACCACAAATATGCACTGTTTTGATTATCTAATTCTTAGATTACTTTGTTGATTATGTAGCATGGAATGTTGGGATTGTATAGTTTATTTGTTAATGTAGCAAAGATAATTAACTAATACTATCCTAATTCCATCCAGAGTTAAGTGGATCATTCCTATAGCCAATAAAGCAACACTTACTTTATTCTCAAGCTTAAGGATCGTTCTTTATCTTAGTCTCCATTTTTCTTGTCATCCATTGCAACCCCTTGCAAAGATGGGATCATATCCGATATCCGATATCCAATATTCAAGAAAAATTTATCAACCTTAATAGTTGATATCAATAATGTATAAACTTGAATTAGAACCCCTTCTAATTCAACTAACAAGTCAATACTTGTGTTTCCTCTTTCTATACCTTAAATATCCACAATGGTGACAAACATCTCTATTGAGCTGGTAAGTTTGTTTATTTGTCTAGATTATCCTATGTGGAATTACTAGCAATAACCATTATCCTATGCGAGGCAGAAATTTAAGCATTCATTTAATTAATATCCATTTATGATATGGTCTTTAATCATAAATGTCTCCCACTATTTTATTCAAATCCCATCACCCTCTAGATGGAAATTCGGGAAATCTAATTTCTTAGGAGGCTTGCGGTCCAACTAGCCTTGCCATATACTTCAATTTTATGAGCCCATACAATAAAACTAAAAGGTAGCTAACAACATTAGCAATTGCATCCCCATGCAACCTTCCAACTATTTTGCCTCACCTCTTTCCATACACCCCAATTTTATGAGCTCATATGGTACTGAGTGTCAAGCATTACCATCAAACATCTATGTAGATGGAGCATCTAAATATCCCACGACTCATGACCAATGATAAAGACGAGTCCACCCCATAGGCATCTTAACGTTTGGTAGTGGTCACAGCTTGCCTACACTTAGTAGATCCCATGACTCATGGCCAATGGACTAAATATGGTAGCGTATCGACATGCCACTACTTTTGATGGAAGGCATGGATGATTGGGTCCTACCCAATATTGCCCATTTACACTTGATATTAAACTAATAAAAGTTCTCAACTTGAAATATTTTCAAGTGAGGGTCATACTAGATTTATTATACAAGGTCTCATCGTTTTCTTTTCATGTGTATTTAATGTTCACTATCCTAACAATGACAAGCATACATCATAAGAAAGCATTAAATAAACACAACATGTATCACATACATACTAAAATAAATAGATGATCATGAGCCTTTAATCCTATGCGATCCACTTGAGCCAAAGTGGATCTAGGTCAATCTAAGCATGATATGATTTAAGACATGATTTTAAAAGAAAATATTTTGGTTGGCTACTACTAGTGTACCGAGGCATGCGAGCCATGCTTATGTGATATTTTGGGGTGCCGCGAGTGTTACCCCGGAGTGAAAAAGGATCATAGGGATTGACAGGGGGTGTAACTTTGTTGGTCACGAGAGAGTGGACCACTTGACTGTGCCCTTATTCACTCCGTCGGTGGAAAACTTTTAGAGGATCATAGAGAAAAATAGAGGGTGGACCTCTGGTGATCCCAAAAAATAGCCCCTAGACTGAGTCAATTTGTTTATGGCCATGCGATTATTGATATTGTTCAGAGCTCTATTCGGTGCATAGTAGGTAGGCTAAGGGCCTAGTAATGGAAAATGATTTGAATGAACTATTTTGGTTTAGGAGCTTGCATTCCTGGCATGATTTCATAGAGATGTATCGCATATATATTCGATTATTCTTTTTAGTATGCATGATTTTTGCTTACTAGGCGTTAACTCATGTAGTTCATGCATTATAGGTAAGCATGGTGATACCTAAGACTCTGAGGCTTACTAAGCTAATTGTTGGAGCTCGTATAGGCTTCTGAGGATCACTGTACATGTATCATGACCTGCTGGGTTATGTTGTGGGCATATTCTAATTTTTACAATTATTATTATTATGTAAATTATTGTCTATATATAAAGGATTACAAGATACAAAATGTCCTTACTTCTTCCGAAAGTATAGGCTACTATTTTGATTTTTGAGTCTATCGTATTATAACTTTAGGATGTCATATCCTATATAACTCTTGAAATTTTATAGTAAATAAATTTGAGAATAGCGTGATTGTGATGAATGTTGTGTTTTTTTATATAAATAGTGATTTTTCTATATACAGGGTTACATGTGAGAAACTACTTTTACTATTTCTCAAAGTTATTTTTGCACTTAAATAGATTTTTGTGATAAGTGATAATAATCTTTTAATAAGAGATAGATGTGAAAATGAGAGATAAGAAATTGCAAGACTAAGTTTAGGTGATGATCATGTACTTTTTTATTTGTTTATTTAGTGGAATGAATGAGATTGTGATCTCAAGAAAATGTACAGATATTGGATACTGGATGAGCTATTATTGTTAATATTTTATTTGTCACAAAAAAGGGATATATGTAAAAGTTCATATGTTGGAATGATTTAGTTCTGCTTTTTTTTTCAGGTGGAAATGGGAAGGCATTCAGAAATTTTGTATATGATAATGGAATTGGGTTATTGTTCATAGGTTAACTGAATATGCTTATTCTCTCTCAATTTACCCTAAGTATTCCATGGAAATCTATGGAAATATATATATATATATATAGGAAGCGGTTAGACTTTAGGGTTTAGTGTCTATTAGTTCTTATGTAGATTTAAGGTTTTTGTCCACTTCCTAGAAGATCTTACATCAGGTATTGAGAACAAAATTATATTTTAGTATTGTGATCATCCATGCCTCAATAGGTAACTAGGACAAACAAATTAGACTTTGCAAGATATGCTTAGAGATTGTGCATTAGATTGTTGATATCAATTGAGAAATTTTTTCCTTAGGTGGAATTTCTTGTAACTATAGTTATAAGGCTACTTGGGATAATTCTGTATGAGGCATTGTATGATAGAAAATATTGGTCATCATTTTATTGAAATGAATTTGATGTTCTTTTAGACTGAATATGATTTGGGAAATGATAGAACTTATAGAACAAATTGCCAATGTATGGAAACTAGTTAGAGGTGACCATAGAGTTATGCAGATTAAAGAGGAATATTGTTGCAATTTATGATTGGAGATCAATCAAATTTTTGAAGATGTCTCCAATGAAAGGGATTATGCGGTTGGGCACAAAAAAATTGGGGATATTACATACAAACTTGATCCTAGGTACATTGGTTTGGTTTGCATTACTAAGAGAATTAGGGATATTGCCTGTAAACTCAACTCTTTGCATCCATGTCTTGAGTTCACAATATGTTTCATGTGTTCATTTTAAGAAAGTATAGCATGAATCTATCTCATCTACTAAAGAAGAAACCAATAAAACTAAATTGAGGTTGGAGATATGAAGAGAAACCTACAGAGATTTTAGTAATGGATGTAAAGCAACTTCAAAATGACAACATCTCATTAGTTAAAGTACTGAGGAGAAGTCAATCAACATAATAAGCAACTTGGGAAAGCAAGCATAAAATGATAATTAAATATTTATAATTTTTTTGGTAAGTAAAATTTCAGGGACGAAATTTCGATAAGGAGGGGAGGATGTAATAAACAAGCTGACACTATTCATTTAACCAATATGATTCATGCATTACATGTTATTCATAAGTGGTTGCATTGAAACTAGCATGGCATGATCCATTTTACCTTATAATCACATTTAATCATTAGATTTTTAGAAAATCTCATACGGTGTTAGTTGTCGATCATCATAATATAAGTAATCACCATTAAATTAAAATAAAAAGAAAATGAGGTTGGTCAATATTGAAAGTCGATGGGATATATAGGTTATAATTTTGGAAGTGTTAAAGTTGTTACTATTAAGCATGATTCGATTTCATCCAGGTATTTCAAAAGTATATATTGGTAAATTGCATATTTGGGACAATGGACATAAGATAATATGATTCAAAGGTGATATTACAATATTTATTTATGTATAAGATTATATAATTTTTAATATGGATAATTATTTAAGAATCGGGTGACAATCGGGTAAGAAATTAAATAAACGGTTAGGAAATTAGCTTATGAATTATCTACGGGATCTTGTGGTAATTAAAATAGGATGCAATAAAATTAATATATAGTAAGACACATCTGATTTAGATTTGAAAGATGGGTGAAATGTCATATTTATAACACAACTTGCTACCTCATGCTTGCTACCAAGCTTAAGCAAGCACCTCAAGCGCCACCTCAAGCTTTCCTTCACTTAGCCATTTTTCCACGACCCTCAACTATTTTTCAGTCATTTTCAGGGTCCAACTCATGTTAAAATCTCTCTAACCTGGTCCTAAGTGATTCCAAGTGATAGAAAAGGGCAAAGGAAGCAAAATGAAGTAGTAATCTCGAGTAGAAGTTGAAACTGGTATATGTGAGGTTTATCTACTGTTTTGACATTAATTTTAATATTATTTGAGGGTTTTGTGATTTATTAAGATTCTTATCTTCTTCATGATGATGTTATAGGTTATTCATAGGGTTATTATGCATAAAAGAATGATTTGTGGTTGCAAACACATAGTAGAACCACTAAAGGATAGAATCTGTTTATATGCTGATTTCTAGTTTATTGAGTTTGAAATATGCAAGAAATCTTGGGGAAATTCTATATTTATCATCACAAATGTGTTGATATATGATTTAATATTATGTATTTAGGTTTGGATAGCTTAGGAATTAAAATATGGCATGATAATTAAAAAGATGTTTAGAACTATCTCCATCGAATTTTAGATTTTGTCCTATGTGAATGGGACTGGTTTTACATCATTAAATTCATTAGTTTTGGAATTCTATGACCTGGTTGTTTCTGTGTATATGTTATCTAAGTGTGGTAAAAATTTGGGAGTGATTGAATATACTTAAGGGTGCCAAAACCATTAATGTCATGAAGTACACAAAACTGACACTGTAGGAAAACTCTATTTCAGTATGCTGTGAAGGGAGCTGAACTTGGTAAGCTATATACGTGAGTTTTAGCTATTCTATGACATGGTTACATTTTTTTTTATGTTAGCTAAGTGTGATAAAAATTGGGGAGTGAATGAATATGTCTAACGGTATTAAAATCATTATACAAATTAATATGGCAGCAAGAAAATGTGAAGTTATGAATCTGTCCCATTTGGTTCATTAACATGTTCTAGCATAGATGTTGTGCATTTGATCCCTAGCATTTAAGGTGATGTTATAAGAGTTATAATACATCAACTAAGTGATGTTAGTATAAATTTAAGATGTGGAACAAAGGTGTGTAGAAGGTTGTCTTCGTTATAGTTTCTAAGTGGTAAGATTGTTTAGTTAAATTGAGATTCAAGATCTTTATACTACATTAAGTATAATAAACTTGTTAATTTAGGATGGTGATTGATATCTTGTATTTTTACATATTGTTTCACATCTAAGGTTGGGGAGTAACACTTAAGAAACCAAGAAGCAACACACAATCGATCAAAGGTAAGTGAAAATCCATTTGCAACTACAATGTATGAACATAGTATGTCTTGAAGCATTTATACCTAATGTGTTGATGGTATTAAATTGATTGGATGACAAGTATAGTATGTACTGTAAGAGTTTTATGATTCTTGAAATATGGTGAGAGCAAGATGACTTGTATTTCATATTGAACATACAATTACTGAGCATTTACATGTGAATGCACGATATGATTTGAGACATGATTTTCAGAAAGAAATATTTTGGTTGGCCACTACTAGTGTATCGAGGCATGTGAGGCATGCTTATGTGATATTTTGGGGTGCCGCGAGTGTTACTTCTCGAAGGATCATAGGGGTTGTGCTACTGGTGGTCATGAGAGGATGGACCACTTGACTGTGCCCTTATTGACTCCACCAATGGGAAGACTTCTGGAGGATAACAGGGGATGATAGGGGGTGGACCTCTGGTGATCCCAGGAGATGGCCCCTGGACTGAGTCAATTTGTTTATGACCATGTGATTATTAATATTGTTCAGAACTCTATCTGGTGCATAGTAGGTAGGCTAAGGGCTTAGTAATAGAAAATGATTTGAATATACTATTTTGGTTCAAAAGCTTGCATTCCTAGCATGATTTCATATAGATGTATTGCATATATGTTAGATTATCTCTTCAGCATGCATGATTTTTGCTTACTGGCATTAGCTCATGTAGTTCATGCATTGTAGGTAAGTGTGGTGATACCTGAGACTTTAAGGCTTATTGGGCTAGTTGTTGGAGCTCCTACAGGCTTCTGAGGATCACTGTACATGGATAACGACCTACTGAGTTGTGTTGTGGGTGTATTCTAATTTTTTAATCATTATTATTGTATAAATTGTTGTCTATATATAAAAGGTTACAAGAGGCAAAATGTCCTTACTTCTTCTGAAAGTATAGGCTATTATTTTAATTTTTGAGTTTATCATATTATAACATTGGGATGTTGTGTCCCATATAACTCTTGAAATTTTATAGTAAATAAGTTTGAGAATAGTGTGACTGTGATGGGTGTTGTGTTTTTTACATGAACGGTAATTTTTCTATATATAGAGTTATATGTGAGAAAATACTTTTACTGTTTCTCAAAGTGCTACAGCTAACAAAATATTTATATACACACACATATGTGTTACCTTGTCAAAATTATTGTTATATCAATATCTACTATATTTATTGTGGGGTGTTATAAATATTACCCAATATCAAGCACCATTCCCAATTTGATAAGTTGAAAGCATAAAATCTCATACTAAAATCTTAAACACTAAGCTATCTAGGTAACAATCAAACTTTTACAAACTATAACCCAATATAGTCCCTCAAAAACCTTAATTTCTCATCTTATATATATGTAAACATCATGTAATTAAAGTATTATCACTCTAATAGAATATACCTAATTGTTAGAACTCAATAGAAACATGTTTAGGTTGAAATATGCTAAGTTAACAAATGGGACAGATTTTCACCTTCCAATTTTCTTGCTGCCGCGTTAGGTTCATAGACATTTTGACATCCTTAAGAATATTCAATCAGTCCCAAATTTTTACTACACTTAGATAACATGTAGAACAATATAACCATGCCATAAAGTTGCCAAAATGTATAGGTCTATGTCCCTTAATTCAGTCCCCTTCACAGCACACTAGAACAGATATTCTTATTTTGGCAGTTTTGAGTGTTTCTTCAATATCATGCCCTATTTCAATTTTTAACCAATGAAAATTAATTCCAATTACGCATGGTACATACCTGTTGATTCTCATTTTTATTTGGACACTTTCATTTTTAGTCATGGTAAAAATATATGGATGTGGCTCAAATAAATTTCCAATAAAGTTTTAGTATTGTTTCTAACTCAACAATGAGATTTATGACTCTGATACCATTATGGCCATATAAAGAAAATAAACACACAATATTTACAAAGAAAAAAATATTTACAAACCTGAATACTTGCCTTCCTTGGAAACGGCGCAACAAACTTGCTACAACTTTAAGGTTGCAAAGCCAAGTGCAAGTGTGTGTCAAGTAATAAATTTCTCAAGAGTCTGAGGTCGATCAACAGAGAAGTTATTTGAAGTTTTTAGGTTTATATTTCTTAAAATATGGGTTGAATGTGGTTTAGAATATAAAAAAAATATTATTCTATAACTGATAAATCAAAGTAAAAAAAATACTGAGGATTAGGGATCCGCTCTTGAGTTTTGGATAGAGAAACGATTATTTATTTTCTTACCTCTTTTAAATCTCACAATTGGAATTCATACATAATAAAGGTTCCAATGGGAAGATGTTATCAAATAACTCTTTCATTAAGGTAATCATGATATTGTCTTACTCTTTGCAAATTATCTTTTAATACAAATACTTGTTTATGGGATCAAGTATTTATGCACACCTTTGTTTATATCAAATCAAGGTTTATCATTAGCAATCAGTCGAGTAGAACTGTACAATAAGCTAAATGAACCAAAGTATTTATTGTGCCATTGGAGATATATAAATCAATAATCAGCACAAAATAAAAAAAAGTTTTAACGCCAACAACTTATTTATGGGATTAAGTATTTATGCACACTTTTGTCTACAAAATATCAAGATTTCACATTTATAGTTGGTGGAGTAGAACCGTATAATAAGCTAAATGAACCTAAGTATTTGTTTGTCATGATGATACATAAATCAAGAATCTCTACTAAACAATGAGGGTTTCAGTAAAAAATTAAAATAATAAAACAACACACCTGAACATTATGCACTTTTATAATCGTTCATTTTCCTCCATCAAGAGTTTCACCCTTTCTCCTCAACTTAAATAAAATTTATAAAGAAATAATGAAACTAGAAAAGACTAAAAAGAGAATAAAAACTAAAGAACACATTTCTATTACTATTAGAAAACTTAGCTAAAAGAAAGACAACAATGAAACTTTCTTTTCCCTTTTAAGAGTTTTTATGTGTATTGAATGTCATCCAAGAGACCCTATTTATAGTAGAAGAGTGCCTAAATTGGCATTTTCAAATTCACTCCAAATTAACTTCAAATGTGCTCTAAATTCACATGTCCTTTTCACATCTGAATTTTGTCACAAATGTTTCTCCATACAATTAGCTAAATTTGGGAAAGTGATCAATAGGAAAGTTGTAGATTTGTCTATTAGCTTCATTCTCCAACTTAATTCCAACCACTAGGAAGAAATTTATGCTTGATTTAAGAAGATGTGTCAGCATAGATAGATCATTTCTAATGCACACACACTTGGATGAATGTTCTGCTATAATAAAGGTTGAATCAGGCTTGAGCTTCCAATCTATATCTTGGCCTTTAAACAAAGGAAGAATTAGATCTATAGGTATTTTGAGCATGAAGTTATGCTTAAAATACAAAAACTGCACAAATATAGAAATATGCTTATTTTGAATTTAATGCAAGCCTAACAATCACTTGCAAAGTCCAAGTGATTTTTTGCATATATTTTAATCTACGCATGATGGATTTAGATAAAAAATGGCCATTTTCTTCTAATTGTGATGCTTCTTTGATCTGATGAAATATTACCTCCTAACTTGCGCGCACGAAATGTGTTGTCTTCTTTGATTTTATTTTTGGCTCTTTTTGATCTCATTTTGTTGATTAATTCCCTAACACAACATTAATAAAATTATAATATTGACAAGAATAAATTAAGGAAGGTAAAAAGGATTTGATATAAAAATATATCAAAATATGCACTTATTAACAATGCTTCATAAGGTGCCGTTCCAATTATCGATTGGTAGCTAGTATTATCCCGTGAATAAATTAAGATGTCATTAATAAACACAATCATATATTTATCGAGAAATTAATTGAACACCCAATTCATTAGATCCATAAAAGTTATAGGAAAATTTGTTAAACTGAAAGACATCACTAGAAATTCATAATGTCCATACCTTGTTCTGAATGCAGTCTTTTGTATTAGTTCTTCATTGATCTTAATTGATGATATCCAGAGCACAATTAAATCTCAAAAATATTGACGCTCCAGCAATTGATCAAAAAAATCATCTGTTCTTGGAAGTGGATACTTATTCTTGACTATTTTTTTTTCAGCTGTTTGTAATCAATGCATAACCATAATGTACCATCTTTCTTTTCACGAACAACACAGATGCTCCCCAAGTAGAATAACTAGTGTGAATGAAACTCTTACTAAGAAATTCTTGTAATTGAACTTTCAACAGTTTCAACTATGTTGCTGCTATTTAGTATGGTTATTTTGAAATAAGGGTAGTTCCTTGCACAAAACAACACAATCACAAATTCAGTCTTTGGATCCAGTGGTAGTCCTGGTAAATCATATAGAAATACCTCCAAAAATTCTTGAACCACATCTACTTTTTTTGCCTTAAACTGTGCTTCAATCAAAGTATCTATAACACTAGCCAAATATCCAACACAACTTTTACTCAATATCTTTTGTGCTTTCAAAAGGATTAGGTTGAGGTTGAACAGGAAATTTACCTTTTTAATGAATACATAAAGAGGTTGTCAATGTTGAAAGTTTGCTTTTAATCTCATTGATAGCTTATGAAGTCTAGTTATTGATGTTTATTTGTGCATGCATCAATTTTTGCAAAATTTTCTCAAGAGATTTTGTATGTGGAGCTAGATTGATAAGTGCAGATTTTGATATATTTTTTGTATCAAATCCTTTATACTTTTCTTGCTTTACTCTTATTAATATTATAGTTTTATTAATGTTTTACGTTAGGAATCAATGAATAAAAAGAGATCAAAGAGAGCCAACATAAAATCAAAGAAGACAACATGTTTCGTGCGCAAGTTAGTAGATACTTTTTCATTGGATCCTCCGTCTTCATTCAATCTTCTTGTAATGTCCGCTAAATTACAAAAAGATTAACCTCACCACCTAATTCTACTCTCATTACATTTGCTAAAACTACAAGAAACTTTGGAACAATTCCAAGGGGAGATACATAGGAGGGAGATAGAAGTACATCAACAATAAAACAGAGAAAGGTGAGACTCGCAGGCCTCATTTTAATTAAAACCCAAAAATAACCAATTATGCATAAAATTAAACTAATCACATTGGCCTAGGCTCAATGATCATCCAACTAGCATGCTTAATATAAATCATCACATGATAATGAAAATATATAAATTTACCGATTATGTTATATGCAATTTCTTTCAAATTTGGGATTTTTAGGAAAAATGATTTTTCAAAAATTAAAATTAACATTTAATTTTAAAATGAAAAATTATAAACTTCATGTAACAATTATGTAACGAGGTGGGATGGACAACATTTCAACAAGGCTGCTGCCCGTCGACTGGCTGGGCAGACCACTTGTCGGGTAGCTGGCTGCCCGCATGTCGGGTGCTGACTGATTACCCAACACCTGCACGTCGGGTGTTGGCTGCCCACCCGACATCACACGTCAGGTGGCTAAGCGGCCACACATTGGGGAGCTGGGCGATTGCATGCCGTGTGCCAGCGGGTGACCCAGTGCCCGACTTCGGGTGGCCTATAGCCCACTCGACGTCACACGTCGGGTGCCGGCGCCCGCGCGCTGGGCGACTAGTAGTCCACCCAACGTCACACGTCGAGTGGACTGCACTCCAAATTTTTTTTTTAATGTCCAAGAATTCAAGATTTTCACAAAATCTTAATTTCATAGTTTCTTGATCTCATTAAGAAATTTTGAAAACTTGATAAAAACTAATTTATTTTTTTTTATCAGGAAATCAACTTATTTGATTTTTTTTTCTTGCCACGTTTCAAGAAATTCAAGATTTGACAAATCTTGAAAATTTTGGATCAAAAAATTCAAGATTACACAAATCTTGAAATTTTTGGATCAAGAAATCCAATTTCTCAACTCATCTCAATTCTTAAAATGTTTTAACATTTAAAACGATTAATAATATTAATCCCAAACAAAGAAATTAATTGATTCAAAACCAATCACACATATAAATATTTAATCTATCACATATATTAAATAAACATAATCGAAAAAGTATCAGAAATGCACAAACCTTGGCTCTGATACCACTGTTGGGTTCGCGCGATCCTAGGAAACGTATATGCAGCAGAATTAAAAATTTTCAAAAATATAAGTATACATTACATCACATGTAATTAAAATGAATCCCAGAACCCTTTTGCGATTACTCAGTTGTGCGTTTTCTGATAGTTAAAGTAAGAAAGTTTCAGAAACTCTTATCTTGATTTGCATTTTGGCTGATGTAGGGATTGAAACAATTCAAATCGTTATCCCTGCATGAAAGTATCTCCATGTTCTTCGATTCAAAATCTCTTTGATTAAAATCTGATTCGCTTCTAGAATCCCAAATGTTATCCCTCTAACGATATCCGCACATTGAATGTCCACTCGCAATCGAATCCTATGCTAGTAGTTTTTGATTCGATAATTCTATCCCAAAATAATTTTGTTTGGAACAAGAACACACTAATAATTAGTATTTTAGGTGTTTAATTTAATTTTTAATTCAACAATTAAATCAATAATTAAACTAGATAAAAGGTTGTGAACTTTTGGACATCGAAAGAAAAGGAGGGACGAATTTTTAGGGATGAAAGAAAACTATTTTTCTTCACAAAAATCTGTAATTAAAATTCCCATAAAAAAATATCCAAGAAGATTGTCAATCAAAACTATCACAAGTTCTCTTCTTCCTTTCTTATCTCCAACTCTTTTGGTAAGTTTTCTTATCCATAAGGACTTTTCTTTTTCCTTATTACCTCTTAGAAATTGAATTCTCAATTCAACTTCCTGTAGAAATTGAATTCTCAATTCAACTTCCTGTAGAAATTGAATTCTCAATCTAATTTCTTAATGGGCTTCCTACAAGCCCACACCTAATGGGTTTAGGCCTAGTTAATCAATTAGGCTCTACTTTAATTGATTCAATCAATTAAATTAATTTATTTAATTAATTAGGATCATCTTAATTAATTAATCCAATCAATGATTTAAATATTCCAATTGGGCCCCTAACCCAATTAGATCCAATCAATTAATTCAATAAATTAATTAAATTAATTCCACACTTGAATTAATTTAACCCCATTAATTAATCACATTAATTAATTAATCCAACACTTGGATTAATTTCTAGGCTAGAAATGGACTTGTCCAACTTTTGTTTGTGACCCCTTAGTTTTACTTTAAGCTAGTCGTGGGCTCATAACTATTGTGACTTAATTGAACAATTAATTGTTCTTATTAATTAATCCAATTAAATAATTCTCTTGGAATTAACTTATTAATTCCAAGAACCCACAAAACATGGGAAGCACCTAGCAATGCATCATGACTCCTAGTCTAAGGTGAATGAATGTGCGAGCCTATTTCAATTACGAATACCATGCAAGTATGGTCCTTCCGTCATCTAATCTCCCAATTGAGTCTAGGGCATGGATGTTGAGTCGAAACCCTATTAACTCAATAACTATGTTTTCATTTCTAGTAGCTTGACTCGATGATGAATAATTAGAAAACTCCATGTCTAATTTTTATCCAACCTTGACCAAGGATTTTAGAGTCAAGTACAGTGGAACACATAGGAGATTCACCTATTCATCTAGATAGGTAACAGATCCTTTGTTGGCCACTTATTAATCTCCATACATGAAGATGTTACACCCAATATAAACTCCTTGTGATTGTCATGTAATCGAAAAATACATCAAAGTACAAAATATCATGCACAAGGTTACCATGGTGCCTCAAGTCTAAGGACTAATTCTTGCACTTTCATAATGAAAAAATTCCCATTCGACAATAGATTATTTCCAATTGGGAATTTTCAGGTGGGCTTGTTCAGCGTACTTGTTCCCACCAAGCACCTGCATACATGCACTAGTGTCTCCACATCATTATCTATGGAATGAGACATGCTTCTTTCAAGCCTGCATTGTATATGCAAGTTTCAATGGGATCAATGATGTCTCATCTCATTGATCCTTAACTTGGAATGTTTTAAGATTACAGCTTTAGAGGCATATTCCACGATCACCATCATATACGCAACCATATCCCATAGCTATATGTGATCTAAGGACTTTATCTAATTTTTATATTGAATTTAAGATAAAGATTGCCATTTAAATGATATTAATATAAATAAGAATGATTCGCAAGAGTACAAGAACGACTAGAATAATTGGCACGCTGGGCACTACTCTAACAGCAAGTGTATGTATGTGGGTACTTGTTAGAGAACAAGTACACCGAACATGGCCCGTAGAAAAATTTTAGTTGAAAGCTTTGCTTGTCAAAATAAGAATTTATGTGTTACGATAGTACATGGCTAGTGTTCGGACTTGAGGCACGATGGTAGCCTTGTGTGCATCCTATAATACTTTGATATATCTTCTGATTGCTGGATAATTACAAAAGGGGTATGTTGGGTGTTGCACTGGTGTGCATGGAGGTTTGTCAGTGGCCAACATAGAATTCAACACATGTTTAATTAATAAAAGAATCTCCTATGTTTTCATATTTCATGATTCGAAAACCTTGGCCAGGGTAAGATGAATTTTTAATTCATTAGGAATCATTTGGACTTGAAATGGGATCATAATTATTGAATTATTTAGAGTTTCGACTTATAATCCATGTCCTAAATTCAATCAGGAGATTAGTTGTCAAAAAGGACCGTACGTCTATAAGACTCACAACTGAAATAGGTTTACTTGTTATTTCACTTAAATGACTATTTTGTCATGATTACTTGTTAAGTGTTCTCATGGATAGTGAGGTTTTTGGAATTAAGGAGTTAATTCCAAATAGATTAATTAATCAAAATAATTGTTATTCATAAATTGCAAATGTTGTAAGCCCACTACTAACTTAGTTGTGAACCTAAAGGGTCACACATAAATTTGGAGTGGAACATTTCTAATTTAGAAATTAATCAAAGTAGTTGGATTTATTTAATTAATAAAGATTAATTTAGAGTTTAAATTAATTTAATGGGTTGAATTATTTATCAATTAAGTAAAGAGATTATTTAATTAAACCTAATAAGATTAGGAAGCCCAATTGGAGTGTTGTAATTAATTGATTGGATCAATTAATTGGAATTGGGTAAATTGGATTAATTGGATTAATTAATGAATTTTGTAAAAGTCCAAACCCAAAATTAACATGGCTTTTTATTTAAATCCCACTTAAATTATTGAAAAATAATAATAATAATATGATTTTTTATTAATTATCTTATGAAGATAATTATAGATATTAGATATCTATCTTGATTGCATTAGAAGAGTCCAACACAATCAAGAAGAGAGAGAGAGGGGGCCGATTTTGTGGCTTATAGAAGTACAAGCCACAAAATCCGCTACATTCATTCTATGGAGATAGGTTCATTGAATGGGTTATTTTTAAAGAGTTTGACTCAAAATAACTAATTTCAACAATGGAAATATGGTAAATGATGGAAATTATAGGATAATTTTTAGCCACCTATTTTTCTAGAAATGGCCGAAAATTAGAGGGGGATGTATCTACCCCAATTTTCGGCCACTTCAAAAAAAAAAATAAGAAGAAAAAAATATTTTTCTTCCAAAATACTTTTTCTCTCTTCCCAAAACCTCTTCCAAAATAATCAAAAATTCTTTTTTATTATTCTATGTATTGAATTCTTATTTCCACAAGTTGGATTAAGAATTAATACACACAAAAGGCACTCCAAATTAGATTAGTAAAAAGAATTAAAAATAACTAGATTGGGCTTGAGTGAAGCATGTAGGGTGATGACCACACAAACTACTTGCCTGTGAACATCCAGCCGGGTTGATGCCCAACAAGTGATCGACGGGACCCATCGGGCGGCTACCCAGCGCCCCGATGGGCTGGACAGTGGGTGTGTAGCAGCTGCCGATAGCACAACTTGCGCCTACTGGTCAAGAGTAGGTGTTCTCGGCCCGACTGCCCAACGCACGTGCTGGGCAGTCCCGTGTGCGTGTATATGTGTTTTTACGGATTAAAGTTTTAATTAAAATTAAATGTTAATTTTAATTTCAGAAAAATGGTTTTCTTGAAAACTTAATTTTATCCCAAATATTTAAAAATTGACAACTTTACAACAATTTGGTAAGTTTATATACTAAAATTCATGTGATGAATGTTTATTGCATGATTTATTTAGAGATGATCATAGGCCTATGACTAATGTGATTGGATGTATAGTTTAATTATCTTTGGGTTTTTGAGGCCTGCTAGCGTCTTATTTTATTTTGTATTACATTTAAATTATTGCAAAGAGAGTAGAATAGAAAATGAAGTTTCTATTTTAGTTTTGTAAATGGAGGACTTTCGAATCATAAAGGCCCATGCTTGTATGGGTTACTAAATACAAATGTAATAGAATAAGAGATTCGAGACTCATGAATGTATGAATACAAAAATGAAATGTAATAGAATTATTCTTTATATTTCTACCCTTAGATTGACCTTAACCCATTTTTGGCTCAAACGGGTCGCATAGGTTGGCCATGATCATCCCCCCTCTTTTTCATAAGATGCATGTTAGATATTATTTAATGTTCTTACTTGCGCACATATGATGATAAACATTAAATAACCCGCCTAGTAATTTAATTGATGAGGCCTTGGATAAAATCAAACCCCACTTAATTTACGAAATTAAATAAAGAATTTCCTATAATTTGATTTCAAATAAAAATGGACAAGTTAGGTAGGACTTATGATCTTCTGTTAGAAAGAAGTGATCTCTACCAAGTAAAGAGATGCTCGTGGGATGGATTCATTATTATGTTGGCCATGAGTCGTGGGACATCTTGATGCTCCATCTACATGAATATTTGATGGGTGTTGTTTAACATTTTGTACCATATGAGCTCATAAAATTGAGGTATATGCGAAGAGATGAAGCAAAACAAACTTGATGGTTATATAATCATCAAAGAGTTGACCACCGATAAAAATATTTCATGGGCTCATAAAATTGAGGTGTGAAATATTTCCGTTGGACCTCAAGCCCACTATGAAATTTGATTTCCCGAAACTTCCATTAGGGATGATGGAGTTCGAACAAAATAGTGGAAGACATTTAATGTTAAAGACCTTATATTAAATGAATATGATTTTCCCATGTTTACTCATTTTTCTACTTCACTTAGGATAATTGTTATCACATATAATTCCACTAAAAACTATTCCTAACACCAATGAATGTCACTAAGCTCCAATTCTATCCGGATTACTCTTGAAATTTGAGAATGGTTCTCAAATTTGAGAGGTTGAGAAATGTACAAAAGAAGAGTTTCTATAAATAGTCGTAGAAACAACTCTCACAAGAATTGTGGAAGTATCTCCCATTATATATTCTACAAAGAGTTGTAGAGAAATCTTCTAAAATTGTTGAAGGACCTCCTATAAAGAGTTATAGGAGATTTTAGCTGGCAAAGCTAGAGGATTAATCAAGATAAGATTGGTTCATGCCACTAGTGTGAGGTAATGGGGCATTGGAAGAGGGATGCAAGTATTGACTTGCTTAATGATTTAGAAAAATATTCTAAATAGAGTTTTGAATTAGAAAAAGTTCTGGTTCAAATTTAAATTTTGTTGAATTAAATAGTCGACATTGAAAATTCTTTTTAAGTATTAGATACGAATATTGATCCCATCTCTGCAAAGAGTTGCAAGAGTTGACCAGAGGAATACCATCAGTGTTGACGATTCTTCTTGGGTACAGGATACCGGATATGATCCCATCTTTTCAAAGAGTTGCAAAGAATGAGAGAATGATCTTTCAGCTTTGGAGTAGAGCAAATGTTGCTTCATTAGCTAAAGGAGCAATCCACTTAACTCTAGATGGAATTAGGGTAGTTCTAATTATTTTTCTTTAGTGTTAAAAGGCATTAAGAGCATAATCTCTGTTGGACAGAAAAAGTTTGGTCAAAATATCGAAGGTAGAAATGTTCTATGGTTCTTGACATTGGCACATTGACAAATAATTATTACAATCGCAAATTACATGCCAGTTATTCAACAAAATAAAAAGGAAATTAGATAATTATAGTTCCCAACTTTTATGGCATGCTAGATTTGGTCACATCTCTAGAAAAAAATTTCACAGGTTGGCTCAATTGCTCGATTCAAAAGAGCAACTAATGCCAATATGTGAGTTATGTCTCAAAGAGAAGATGATCAAATCACCATTTGTTGGACAAGTGGAGCAAGCCAAATATCTATTGGATTTGATCCATTTGGATGTATACGACATTAAGTGTTAGTGCTCATTAGAACTATCACTACTTTATAACATTTACTGACGATTATTCTAGGTATGGTTATGTCTACCTTATGAGGTACAAATTTGAAGCATTTGAAAAGTTCAAAAACTCAGATGCGAAGTGAAGAAACCGATTGGGCTAAGTATCAAGGCTCTTCGATCAGATCGAGGAGATGAGTACTTGAGCACAAAGTTTCTTGATTATCTAAAAGAGAATGAGACTCTCTTACAATGGACTCCTCTTGCTACTCCACAACTTAACGAAGTTATAGAATGTAGGAATCGAATCTTGTTGGACATGGTTTGATCTATGATTAGTTTCACTACATTACCATTCTGGGGCTAATGGAAACAGTGGCATACCTATTAAACAGGGTGTCATCTAAAGCCGTGCCCAAAATACTATATGAGATATGATGTGGTAAGATACATTCCTATAAATACCTTAGGGCATGGGGATGTGTTGCTTATGTGAAGCAACTAATAGGAGATAAGTTGGATATGAGATCCATCTTATGCAAGTTCGTGGATATTCAAAGAAGTCTATTGGATACTATTTCTACAACGCCTCGGAACAAAAGGTGTTTGCTTCGAGAAATGTCACCTTCCTTGAATTTCTATAAGAGAGAAGTGGCAAAGTTGTAGAACTTGAAAAAGTTCAAGAACCACATAACACCCTAACTATCATAGTAGATGACACACTAGTTGATGCTGAGCCCTCTGAGGCACAACCTCTTCGTAGATCCGAAAGGGGTCTCAAGGGTACCTGATAGGTATGGTTTTTTGTTAGAGAACAAAGAAAAGGGACTCCCCTTAGACAATGATCTAAGAAGCTATGGAGAGGCGATGTCTGACATCGACTCGAAAAATGACAATAAGCTATGCAATCCGAGATGGACTTCATGTACTCCAACAAGGTATGGACCTTGGTGGACCCACCACAGGAACTGTTCCTATTGGCAATAAATGGGTCTACAAGCGGAAGCTTCCGCTTAGAGTAGGTAGAGAGGTTGCGATCTATAAAGCACATCTGGTTGCAAAAGGTTATACTCAAAAGTAAGGAATTGATTATGAGGAAACCTTTTCACCAGTGGCGATACTTAAATCCATCCGAATTTTGCTAGCCATATCTGTATATTATAACTATGAGATATGGCAAATGGATGTGCACACCGCTTTCCTTAATGAAAACATTAAGGAAAATATCTATATAAAGCAGTCAGAAGGCCAGTGGGAGTGAGCAAAAGGTTTGCAAGCTCCAAATATCCATTTAAGGACTCAAACAGGCTTAAGGAGTGGAACATCCAGTTTGATGAAACAATCAAAATGTTTAATTTTCATAAGAACCCGGATGAACATGTGTCTACAAGAAGATTAGTGGGAGAGTGGTTACGTTTGTTGTGCTCTATGTTGATGACATTCTACTCATTAGGAATGATGTAGGAATGTTGCAGTCAACGAGAACTTAGTTGTCTAAACAATTTTCCATGGACTTTGGGAGATATATCTTTTATCCTGGGAATAAAAATCTATAGAAATAGATCTAGAAGAATGATCGGACTATCCCAGTTCATGTACGTAGACAAAGTGCTAAAAAGGTTTAGTATGGAGGAATCCAAACGAAGATTCCTGCCTACGAGTCATACGATTTCACTCTCTAAGGTTGTGTCTCTCAAGACACCTGAAGAGAGAAAGGATAACTCGCATACCTTATGCGTCCGCAATAGGGAGCATAATATATGCAATGTTGTGTACAAGGCCTAATATGACACATGCTCTGAGTGTCACGAGCAGATATCAGTCTAGTCCAGGGGAAGAGTACTGGAAAGCCATTAAGATGATCCTCAAGTACTTAACAAGGACTAAAGATATCTTTTTGATATACCGAAATAGAGAACTAAAACTGGAGGGATATAGAGACTCTAGTTTTCAATCTGATAGAGGCGACTCAAAGTTCATGTTTGAATACATATTCACCCTGTAAGGTGATGCGGTTAGTTGAAAAGTTCCAAGCAATATACGACCACAGACTCTACCACTAAGGCTGAATATATTGTTGCATCAGATGCAGCAAAAGAAGCTATTTGGATAAGAAACTCTATTCAAGGGTTGGGTGTAATTTCATCCATTGTTGATTCAGTTATGATTTACTAGTTATAATTTACTGTGATAACAATGAGGTCATTATGCAAGCAAAGGAGCCAAGATCTCATCAAAAATCCAAGCACATAATGAGATGATATCAATTGATTATAGATATCATTAGTAGAGACGACGTCGTTGTGGATCGAGTTGCCTCAACAGAAAATATAGCAGACTCACTTACTAAGCCCTTAGCATAGAAAATATTCGATGAGCATCTCAACAAGATGGGCCTTAGATACACGAGCAATTGGGGCTAAGGCAAGTGGGAGATTGTTAGAGTATGATGCCCAGAGCCCCAATTAGATTAGGTGTATTATCTTTTCTTTTGTAAGACAATCTTGCTAGGATTAATATTAATAAAAAAACACTTTTTTATCTTATGTTTTGTATTCTTTCTGCGCATTAGATAAAGTCCTTAAATCAAATTTAGCTACGAGGCATGATCACGCATATAATGGCGACCATGGAACATGCCTCTAAGGCTTTGGTCTTAAATAAGTTTTGAGTCGATGGCTTTTTGAGACGGGACAATAAATAGCCCAGGAAGACTCGCGCATACGAGGCATGCTCGTAAGACGAGGATGTCGCATTCCATTAGCATTAGCATACAGATGCAAGTGCATGTATGTGGGTGCTTACTAGAGAATAAGTACACCGAACATAGCCCGCAGGAAATTCTTAGTTGTAGGCTTTGCATGTCGAAATAAGAATTTATGTGTTGCAATAGTACACGGCTAGTTCTCGGACTTTAGGCACGATGGTAGCCTTGTGTGCATCCTGCAACACTTTGATATATATTCTTATTGTTACATGTGGACTATCTTTATAGGGGAGACATTTGGATCCCTTGTGAACCTTTTTCGAGAGTGATTGATAGCAACTGATTGCTACTCACCCTATAGCAACCGGAGTGCATCAAAGGTAAAAATCCGAGACTTTATTTATTTTTGTAAAACTATCAAAAACATGTGATCATTAGAATCGCTTCAAACTAGGGGTGATGCAATAATTGTTGTTGCATGTGTTTAGTTTTAAATTAATTTTTAAATTCCGCTTCGCACTCCGATGTTTTAGCGAACCCAAACATGAAGAGTTCGTAAAGAAGCAATTGACTCAAGCTCAACTATATATAAAAGTCTCACAAAGAAGCATTTGACACAAGATCAATCGAATGGGAAATTGCATTCCACCTTACCTTCACCATGAATCTCAACAGGACGATTTACATAAGAGATATCATCTAAATCATCAATATCTGCATCAATAATCCGTATGTATAACCGAACAGGGATACTACCTAATGAGAGCAACAAAAATTAATACATAGACAAGAATATAACCAAGAGGTCTAAATTGTTTACAGAAAAGAGATGATAAAAAATCCCACCACTAAGACAAAATCATGGATTCTAACTACTTGAAAACATATGTCCAAGTTTTACCTTCTAGTACAAGTTCTTGTCCAAGGGTATAAACATGATAAAATTCAGTTTCACAAAATCTCTTCAGTCTTGCACTTCCAAATATTGATCAAGTTAAGAATACTATATAACACAAAGTTTCAACAAAATAACTTCGGCAAGATCAAGTATTAAAAAGAGTAGTTAAAACTTGAAACTTAGAACTACAATTATATGGATATCTCGGAAACTTGAATAATTAAAAGAATAGCAATATCTTTTTCAACCAAAAAAGCAAAATTTAACAAAGTCACACAGACTCTGAAAGCATAATCACTCAAACATATGCCTTAGCTGCTTGAAATGGCTGTCTCATTCTTCACTTACATTAAATTTCTCATTCAGACTAAAGGTACTGATAATGTTTATCACAATTTTCAGGCAAAACTAATTTAAATTCTATCTACCCACTTCTAAATAAAATAGTTATCATCTGGCTTCAAGGAAAAACACTACATTGGATTTCTGGATTCCTAGGGGTTCTAAGTCTAAGACTTACCAAACTCTGAACCCATATGAAACCCTTTGATGAGAAATTAATCATTGTAAAATAAATAGTAACAAGCATTATGGAAAATCTAGGCATATTTGTTTCTTATTTGTATAGGAGTCAATTTAGGAACTAGTTATTTGTTTCTTGTTTTACTTTATTTCTGAATAGTATGAGTTTATTGTATAGGAGTCAATTTACGAACTAGTTATTTGTTTCTTGTTTTACTTTATTTCTGAATATTATGAGAATCGGGTCCCTAATTTCTAGATTTAGTTTTCTTATTTCTGTTATTCTGTTTCCTTTTTAGGGGGATTCTTGTTACTCTTGAATCCTTTAAAGCCTTGTAATTCTTCATTCGATAAGAGACAAGAAAAGAGAACTATTCTCGTTTTTGTACATGGTACAAGAGCCTTCTCTGTTTACCTAAAAAAAAAAAAAACCAACATGGTCGGAACAACACATCTTCCCATATCCTACCAACAACACAGGAGCCGCGGATAACAATATGTTTTCCATCACAGGTCACAAGTTAAAACAATCACAATTATCTACAATGGTCCCAATCCATGGTGATGTTTATCTGCAGAAAAGAAAAGGACGACTATCTCACCAGAGTTGCAAGTCAGCCAAAGGAGAACCCAAAGTTCTGGACGTGGAAACCCGAAAATAGTATGGTCTTGTCCTGGCTCATAAACTCCATGACCAATGAAATCGGAGAAAGTATCCTGCTTTATGAAACAACATACGAGAGACCGTTAAGGAGATAGTCTGGATTTGAAAGTCTAGTTCATTCTTTTGATTCTCATTATGATAATAATAGTGCTATTATGTTATGACACTGCAGATTAGGTCATCTAATTTTTTGTTTGCCTTAAAAAGTTGTTTCTTTCATTATTCAAGAACAAAGATCCAAATTTGTTTCAATGTTAAATTTGTCAATATTCTAAACACATTTTCGGAACAGTATCCAATTCAATCTTAGAAAACATCTCATTCCTTTTTTGTGGTTTGTAGTGATGTGTGGGGAACCTTTTTAAGTCAAAAATGTCACCGGCTCTCATTAGTACATATCCTTTTTGATGATCATACAACACTCACTTGGGTCTTTCTCATGAAAAAAAAAACAGAGTCAAGTTAAATCTTCCGAAACTCTAACTCCATGATACAAAATCTGTGGGAAAGTATGAACTGTAATTACCTATGATTAGGGTGTGATTTCTTAATTAGAAAATTTGATTAACCTTCCTTAATTAGAAGATTGATTTGATTTGATAGAGTAGTTTTCTTATTTGTAGTTAGGGTTGATTGTATATAAGTGATTCTTGTACAAAATTATAAACAATAGAAATAATTTATCTCCATTTATCTTCTCTATTTTTCCACATGGTATCAGAGCCTTAGGCTCATAAACCCATAAATAGGGAATTATATTTTTTCGGCCTTCATTGTCGTTTCTCTCTTGGCTTTCATTGCCAAGCCTCACCAGAGGGCCTTTATTGCCCATATCTATTTCATCTTCTCTCTAGTAGCCTTCGTTGTTGCTAATATTTTTTTTTTAAGTTTTGTTACCTTCCCGGAGATTGTCATATCAGAATTTCATTTATTGATCGCTATTACCATCTTCACGCTGCTCCTAAAAAAAGAGATTGTGAAATCAGTACCTTAATTGTTGGAGGCCTTAATTGCCAAATCAAGACTCACAACTCTTTCCAGTTTTCTACCACCATGTCCAATATAACAGAAGAAAGGACTCAAAAGCACATAGAACTCAACAAACAGGAGATTGAGAGGTTAAGGAACTTGCTACTGACTCTTGAAAAACCTTCAAGTATTTTTTTTATTTGCACGTTCAGGTGATTTTCCCGTTTCCATTGGATTAAATATCTCAGATGAAACTTTTGCTAATTTTTGGAATATGGATTCAGGTGCTACAGATCACATGACTCATTCATCATAGAAATTTAGCACTTGTAACCTTTGTCCAAGTAATAGAAAGATTATCACTGCCGATGGTTCACTAACCATTGTTGTAGGAATAGGAGATGTTCCAATTAGTCCTACACTTATATTAAAAAACGTTCTTCATGTTCCAAAGTTGTCCGCTAATCTTGTTTCTATACAAAAACTTACTCAATATTTGTATTGTAATGTCATTTTCCACCCTATTTACTGTGTATTTTAGGACCAAGATTCAGGGAAGACGATCGGACGTGCTAAGAAACAGAACGGACTTTATTATCTCGAGACACCAAGCAATTCGAGTGTCAAAATGAGCAGGTCACCTTTGTTATTTTTTTCTGAGTGTTCTTTATCTAATAAAGAAAAAATTTGGATTTATTATCGTAGACTTGGACATCCATCATTCAGAACTCTCAACATTCTGTTTCCTTCTTTAAGTAAGGGGTTAGATGTCGAAAATTTTCATTGTGAGGTATGTGAATTTGTAAAGCACAAATGTGTACCATTTCCAATTAGTAACAAAAGAAGTTCAATTCCTTTTTCCTTAATCCATAGTGACATTTGGGGTTCTTCTCCTATTCCAAACATTTTTGGAGTACGTTGGTTTGTGTCCTTCATTGATGATTGCACTAGAATCTCTTGGATTTTTCTGCTTAAAGACAAATCTGATGTGAGTTTTGTCCTCCCAAATTTTCATATCATGTTTCAAAATCAGTTTGGTGTCAAAATCAAACGATTTAGGTCAGACAATGCTAGGGAGTACTTCAATCAGGTTTTAACTCCATACTTTCAAAAGGAAGACATAATTCATGAGTCATCATGTGTAAGCACTCCACAACAAAATGGAATTGCTGAAAGGAAAAATGGTCATTTTCTTGATACAACTCGAGCATTTCTGTTTCAAAACAAAATGCCTAAATCTTATTGGGGGGAAGCAGTGTTAACAGCCGCATACTTTATAAATAGGTTACCGTCCAGAGTCTTAGATTTCAAAAGTCCTATGGAAATACTTTCCAAATTCAACCCTGACCTACGTACTTCAAACCATCTCATTCCTAAGAATTTTGGGTGTGTGTCTTATGTCCATGTTCATAGTTCAAACAGGGAAAAATTAGATCCAAAGACAATTAGATGTGTTTTTGTGGGCCACTCTCCAACTCAAAAGGGATATAAGTACTACCATCCACCTTCTAAGAAGTTTATACTTCTGTAGATGTTACTTTCCATGAAAAAGAATCATACTTTTTCACTCCTTATCTTCAAGGGAAGAATACAGTTATGGAAGATAAGGACTTCTTTCTTCTCGATCTACCTTCCTCAATAACACCCGTGCTCCCTACTCTTTCCTTGTCAACACCAACACTTCCAACTCCAACTGAGTTTGATGATTCTATACCTAAGTCTCTTATTGAGCCTGATGAACCTTTGCATACTATTGAAACCATGCCTACACAACTGTCCCCATTTGCTAAAGTGTACTCGAGAAAGAAAACTTTAATCCTAGAACTTGCACCAGTTCAAAGATCTAACCCGGACCCTGGAAATGAGGTAACATCTTTTAGCTTTTCTTTACAAACTGAATTAAACCATCATTCAGATAGTAACTCAGATCTAAATGTTCCTATTGCTATTAGGAAAGGAATTAGGGAGTGTACCAAGCATCATTTGTATCCAGTTTCACATGTTGTGTCATTTGAAAAAAATTCACCAACTAATAGGTGTTTTCTTACAAATTTGAATAGTATTCACATACCTACTAGTTTATTCAAGGCTTTATCTAATGAAAACTGAAAACAAACTATGAATGTTGAGATGCAGATATTAGAAAAGAACAAAACTTGGGAGTTTGTGTCATTACCTGCAGGAAAAAGACCAGTGGTATGCAAATGGGTGTACACAGTGAAATATAAAACAGATGGGTCACTAGAGAGGTATAAGGCAAAATTCGTAACCAAAGGATATACTCAGACATATGGAGTGGATTATCAAGAGACGTTTGCTCCGGTTGCCAAGATGAATACCGTCAGAATTCTATTATCCTTAGCTGCTAATTATAATTGGAATTTGCAGCAATTTGATGTAAAAAATACATTTTTGCATGGAAATCTTGAAGAGAAAATTTACATGGAGATTCCACCGGGATTTGGAAGGAACATAGCTGCTAATCATGTGTGCAAGCTAAAGAAGGCGTTATATGGACTTAAGCAATTTTCAAGGGCATGGTTCGGAAGGTTTGTGAAGGTTATGACAGAGATGGGACCAGACAAAGTCATGGGGATCATACGTTGTTTGTGAAACATTTAAATTCAGGGGGAGTGACTGCTCTCTTGGTATACATTGACAATATCATCATAACAGGGAACAATAAAAAAGAAAGACATGTTTTAAAGCATTATTTGACCAAGGAATTTGAGATCAAGGAATTAGGAAGGTTGGAATACTTCCTAGGAATTGAGGTTGCGCATTCAAAGAAGGGAATTTTCATCTTCCAACAAAAGTATGTTACAGATCTTCTCAAGAAAATCGGAAAGTTAGGATGTAAGCCAGTTAGCACATCGATAGATCGCAACCACAAACTTGGAGAGGCTGAGGAAGATGTTGTTGTGGATAAAGGAAGGTATCAACGACTTGTAGGGAGACTAATTTATCTCTTTCACACAAGACCGGATATAACTTATATAGTAAGTGTGATTAGTCAGTTTATGTATAATCCAAAGGAGGTTCATTTTGCAAGCTGTCAACCGGGTGTTACAATATCTTAAAGGAACTCTAGTGAAGGGTATCTTGTTTTGAAAAAGTACGGGGCTAGTACTTAAAGCATACATCGATGCAGACTACACTGGGTCTATAGTAGATAGAAGATCAACAACTAGGTATTGTACCTTCCTTGGTGGGAATCTTGTAACATGGAGGAGTAAAAAATAAAATGTGGTGACAAGATCTAGTGCTGAAGCAGAATTTCGAGCAATAGCCCAAGGGGTTTGCAAGTTACTATGGTTCAAGATCATTTTGGAAGATTTGAACATTAGGTGGGATGGTCCTATGAGACTTTATTGCAACAACAAGTCTGCAATCAGCATTGCACATAATCTAGTACAACATGACCGAACAAAACATATAGAAATTGACAGACATTTCATTAAGGAAAAATTAGAAAGTGGATTGAACTTTATCCTTTATATGCCTACTTACTACCAGCTTGCAAATGTACTGACCAAAGGCTTAAGTAGTACAGCATTTCAAATGAAGGTTTCCAAGCTGGGAATGGAAAATATCTATTCACCAGCTTGAAGGGGAGTGTGGGGAAGTATGAGCTGTAATTACCTATGATTATGATGTGATTTCTCAATTAGAGGATTTAATTGACCTTTCTTAATTAGAAGATTGATTTGATTTGATTGATTTGATTTGATAGAATAGTTTTCTTATTTGTAGTTAGGGTTGATTGTATATAAGTGACTCTTGTACAAAATTATAAATAATAGAAATAATTTATCTCCATTTGTCTTCTCTATTTTTCCACCAATTTCATACCAAAATTCAAATCTTCAGGCTTGATAATGCAAAGAGTATTTAAATTATGTTCTTGGTGATTATCTTCTGAGTCAAGGCATCATTCATCAAAATTCATATGTTGATACGCCCCAACAAAGTGGGGTTGTTGAACGTAAAAAGAGTCATCTTTTAGAGGTTGCTAGATTACTCATTTTCGCCACAAATGTTTAGGTTGCTAGATCACTCATGTTTGCAACAAATGTTCATAAAAGGGAGGCAATACTTACAACAACCTACCTAATCAATAGAATGCCCTCACGAATACTTAAACATCTTACACCAAGTTAGATACTTCTCCAATCATTTCCAAATATTTGGGTTCTCTCCAACATTTCTCTAAAGGTCTTCCGTTGTTTTGTTTTTGTCCATGTTTATGAACAACTTCGAGGTAAATTTGATCCTAAATCCACCAAATGTTCTTTTCTTGGATATTCGTTTCATGAAAAAGGTTACAAGTGCTATTCTCCATAAAATAAGTAATTCTATAATCTACAGATGTAACCTTCTTCTGAAGATCAGACATATTATCCCAAAATTGATATTCAGGGAAAGAATAATATAAAAGACACTCAGAATAATATAAATGATTTAGGGGAAGAATAATACAAAAGACACTCAGAATAATATAAATGACACATGAATATCAATTTTGTGACATTCCGATTCGCAGTTCAAGTCTCAACCTGAGTCCCCACAAAGTTTCCCCAATTCAAGTCGAATCCATCTACTTCTCCATTTGAATTCCAAACTCCACAAACCCGAGCCCTAATCAAAGTCCTTCCTGTCCTTCCACCAACTACAACAAACTTCAAGTCTACTCTTAGAGGAGATTCAATCAAGAGGAGATAGAACAATGAACACGCTTCATTTTGATCAAGAATCTAAACCGATATGAGGGTAAGTGAATGTAATTTCAAACCTAATCCTCTTGATGATGATCTCAGCTAGCCCATAGCCTTAAGAAAGGTGTTATATCATGGACAGAACACCTAATTACAAACTATATCTCGTATAAGGGCCTTTCACCCATTTTTCATGCTTTTGTCACAAGTTTAGATGAGATGTAAGTTCCTCATAACATAGGAAGCTCTTAAACGACCAAAGTGGAAGAAGGCAGTTCTTGAAAAAGTCCGAGCTTTAGAGTGAATGCAAATGGATATTCATGATAGAATGTAGAGAAGATGGGCTGATTGATAGATACAAGGCCCGTCTTATGGCAAAGGGCTTCACTCAATCATATGGTATTGATTACCAAGAGATGTTTGCCCTAATTGCTAAACTACACGACTCGGGTACTACTGCTCTTGCTGCTAATCTAGATTGGCCTCTCCACCAATTGGATGTGAAGAATGCTTTCCTAAGTGGAGACTTAGGCAAAGGGCTTCACTCAATCATATGGTAATGATTACCAAGAGACATTTGCCCTAGTTGCTAAACTAATCACAATCCAGGTACTTAGATTGGCCTCTTCACCAATTAGATGTGAAGAATGCTTTCCTAAATGGAGACTTAGAAGAAGAAATCTATATGGAAATCCCTCCAGGATTTGAGAATGAAACTACAAAGAACAAAGTGTGCACACTAAAGAGATCACTGTATGGTGTCTCAAACAATCATCAAAAGCCTGGTTCAAAAGGTTCATAAAAGTAGTCCGCATTATGATATGCACAATGCCAACCAAATCACACTCTCTTCGTCAAACACTCCTTGGAAGGAAAAGTTTCTATTCTCATTGTTTATGTAGATGACATCATTATCACATAGATTATCTGCCTGAGATGAGATGTCTTAAAGAAGTGCTTGCAAGGGAGTTCGAGATCAAAGACCTAGGAAACCTAAGATACTTCTTAGGTATGGAGGTTTATTGGTCAAAAGTTGGGATCTCTGTTTCCCAATGAAAATGCATCTTAGACCCCCTAAAAGAAACAGGGATGATGGGATGATGGGTTGCAAGCCAGCTGACACACCTATAGATTCCACTGAGAATTGCTAAGGAGAGTACTGCAGTTGACAAAGGGCGATATCAAAGACTTGTGGGAAAGCGTATGTACATCACACACTAGACCAGATATAAGTCTTTATCTGTAAGTGTGGTGAGCCGATTCATGTGGTGAGCCAATTCATGAATAATCCTAGAGAAGAACACATAGAAGAAGTGTATCAAATATTAATGTACTTGAAATTAACTTCAAGCAAAGGATTAATGATCACAAAAACCAGAAACACGGAAGTGGAAGTATATAGCGATGCACACTAGGCAGGATCAACTCAGGACCAAAGGGCAACCTCCAGATATTGTTCATACGTGTGGAAAAACCTTTTTACCTGGCGTAGTAAAAAACAATTGTTGTTTCTTGATGCATCATAGAGGCTGAGTTCAGGGTTATGGCTGAAAGGTTCTGTGAAGGAATGTGGCTGAAGAGAGGCTTGAAAGAGATGAAGATCTAAGTTGAGAAGCCAATGAAGGTGTTAAGAATCTAGTATATCATAACCGGACTAAGCACATGGAAATTGACAGGCATTTTATCAAGGAAAAGTCGGAAGGAGTATTTCAGCTCATCTATACTCCTACACCTTGTCAAGTCGTAGAAATACTTGCTAAAGCCTTGTCGAGAAGAACTTTCTAAGACTTGAGTTGCAAGCTTGGTTTGAACAACATATTCAGCACAGCTTGATGGCAAAGTAAGGAAAATCTTGGCATTATTTGTTTCTTGTTGTATTGGAGTTAATTTAGGAACTAGTTATTTGTTTCTTGTTTTACTTTATTTCCAGATCTTATGAGGACCGGTCTGATTTCCCTATTTAGACTCATATTACTGTTATTCTGTTTCCTTTTGGGGGGATTCTTGTTACTCTTGAATTCTTTAAAGCCTTGTAATTCTTAATTAGATTAGAGACAAGAAAAGAGTATACCTATTCTCATTTTTTCAAGAGGATACTAACATTTTTTAAAGAAAGTGATAAAGACAGACTACACTAGATTGTACGTAATAGGTGCCGTAAATTGGTGAGTGGATTGGCATTAGATTTGTGGGGCTGGAAATAGATTTCTAAGCAATGGGTTGAGACTAAACCTACTTATATTTGGGTAGTTCAAATATGCCCCACACTTGGTTACAGGTTTAAAGCCTCAAACGCATGTCTGGCCATACACTATATTAAATGAGGGTTGTGGCCATAATATCGTAGAGGACGGATACAAAATGAGGGTTCAGTGAAAAATAAGAAACAGTTGTCACTGTAATTTGAGAGAGGATAACATGGAAATTAGGGGACAAGTTTACCAAGGAAATTTATCATCAAACGGGCACCACATAGTAAGAGAAGTCAAGATATTGCCACGTGGCAAAAAAATATTGCATCTTAAAAATTGAGGAGCAATTTATACAACCCATTGGCTTTACCACCCTAAAACCCACTGGAAGAACTTATTTTCTTTTCTTTTTTCTGTCTGGTTACTGAACCTATTTTAAATCACTGATTCAACCTGTCAATAATGTGTGAGCTACACATCTTTGATTTACAACCTAACTGAACTTAGCCAACCCAACTCAAAGCTCTAACAACCCCAACAACTGTATTCTTGTGAAATGGGTGGGTTCATAGATCATAACGTATGTGCCCACACCCAGACTGCGTAACAAAGATGAATATAAACATATAAACATATATTTAACATCAATCTATATAAGGTTAAATGACTTATTATTGCGTGTTACTCTCTCTGCACTTCCTTTAAAGATGAGGCCCATGATCCCAAGTTTGACACCATATACAAGTACATGATCAATTATCACCTCTCCAACTACACCTCTATTTTGTTGCATTTCGAAAAATAAATACCAAAAATAATATCCGCATTCAGCATATGAAAGGACCAAAAAAGGACTGTAAAATCCACACTTTTGGATATGATTTGTAAGACAGCATCATAATTTTCTAAGATCTTACCTGTCCTGCTTGTCGCAGTGGCAACTGAGTCATTAATGCTTTGGCGAGACCTTGGAGTGGAAGAGTTCAATCTAAGGGAAAAGTCATCTCCAACAATATCAAGTTTAAGTTTGGAAGAAACACAAAGGTAAACTTCAAGCTGGCCTGAAATATAACACTATTTTGTAGTTAGCACTGAAGTTAAATCATGGTGTGGAATCAAAGTTAAGGGGAAACAAATGCATAAAAAGATCAAGAAAACAAGCAAGAGAAAAAAATGCCAGCAACATTGATACTGAAATTTGATGCAATTATTCTGAAAAGCAGCAAGGGCACATTAGCACTTAGCAACAATTTCAGGATTTGTCTGTGTATGAACCTGGAATATAAAGCTCAGCTCGACTTCAAAAGAGCCAACGAGTCAAGCTTCGAGCCTGAGCACACTGCTTCAAGCTCGAGCCTTACCAAATAGGCTCGTCGAGCTCGAGCCGTAAAATTTCATCAAGCTTGGCTCGAATTCAACTCGTTTGCACCCTTCCCTACTTTCACCCCAACCACATGAACAAAAACATTAACCAAGACACAACCAACATATACAACAATAAATTTTTTGTCTCCTTTGCAGTTTAGAGACTTTCTTCTCCAGCCCATTCAGCCTGGGAAACAATCCAGGAATTCCCATCTTTGCTTTCGCACACATTGTGGGCCTTCCCAATGGAAGAATCCATGACCACCTAAGCTTATAGTGCAACCACAGAGCAATCAACCTCGATTCTCATTCACCCAAAAAGTTCTCAATTGAGCTCTTTTGGCCAGTACACAGATCCATTTGCAAACATCAAGAGCATAATGACGGCAATTATGACATAAAGGTTTGATCGAGTCTTTAAAAAATATCACTAGGCCCTTATTTTGGACTCCATTACATTCCTACAAATGCTTAGGCTAACAATTTTTTTTCTATACTGCCATAAGACAGATAACATTGAGCCCCAGAAAAGGAGCGTTCACATTCTGCGCCTAAATCTAACCAAACACGAGAGAAAAGGCATGTAATGACAGAAAGAGAACATGGTCTCTGTATTGGCCAAAGTATCAAACATATGGTGGAATTTAAAGGCAGAATGGTGACAGAGATGTTGTGTCTTCATTGAACCATTATAACCATGATACACCAAGGAAAAATAGGTATTCTGCACATTCAAAACATGGTCCTCATTATCTAGATAATTCTTCATTCTCTAATAGAAAGACTAGAGAAGCTAAATGGTTTTTACATTTAAATATACTGGAAACATCATTAGTTTTACAACACAACCAAAAACTGGTAGATCAACCCCAGCAGAGAAAGAAAGGAAGAAAAAGTAACTTATCAGATTCCCCCACCCAATATGGGCTTCCCTCTTTCTATCAGCAAGAACACAAATAACACTAAACATCTAAACAAACTAATACAGCAGAATTGTTTTTTCTCCAAACTATAGAACTTCTAGTTGCGGTCGACTCTGATAACTCTTCTATATATATTAAGCTCATGACTGCATTACCCATAGGTTTCTAACTCTTAAAAACATACATTGTTGCTAATGCTGGAAGTTTTAAGATGCTCTACCAAGAACTAATAGGTAATTGTTCCCAGTCCTCGTTTAGTTGGCAACTCAAGTTTTAGCCAAAAGAACATGCGCAAGGAATTGCGAATGCGGTGTCAAATAGTAACTCAAAGAAAAAGAAGAAAAAATGAATAAAATAAATAAACCAAGGATAGCTCCATACCATCTAAGACAGAGTGCCAAAGTTCTGCCTGATCAGATTGAGACATATTCATAATATTCTATCAGTTTCCATTGATTATATATGCTGCCTGAAGAGAAGTTTAAGCAATTATATAAGATAGACTGGTATTCAAACTACTCAAGGTAAATATTCACCATTCTTGTTTACCAGCAAAACTTAAACAAAATATTGAAAGTATTTAAAGTAGGAAAAACGAAAAGGGGCTTGAGGGACCTAGAACATACAGATCAACATATAAAATTACATTAGCTAGGGGCAAAATATGGTAACTCTGTGCTCTGTCTTGAACTTTTGAGGTTGGACTTTCCTCCCTTACTGGTGAAAGGTCCATGCGTCAGAGTAATCTTGCTCCCCCAGTCCTAATTTCAGTCCAAGGTTTAAAGGGGCTGGTCGGTTGCAATTTCTCTTGTGCAATGGCGGAGCCAGAAAATGGATACCGGGGGGGGGGGGGGGGTCGAGAATTTATTTTTTGTTAAAAATAGTAAATAAAGAGCCATTTTTTATTATTTAGGGGGGCGAATTTTTAAAATTTAATAATTTTATATATAAAAATCTATACAAATTAAAACAAATGGAGTTGAGGGGGGGCGGGGGGGCGGCCGCCCCCTAGCTCCGCCCCTGCCCTTGTGAAGTGGGTTCCACTCTTGTGTACACAAGTGTAGGGCTGTAAATGAACCAAGCCGCTCGCGAGCTATTCGGATCTCGGCTCGAAAAAAAATTCGTTCGAGATCGATCGATAACTTTAACGAGCCGAGCTCGAACTCGATTTTGAGCTCGAAAAATTTATCGAGCCAAGCTTGAGCCTAGTAGTATTTGGCTCGTTAGCTCGCGAGCCTGCTCATTTATATGCTCACAAGCCTATTCGCGAGCTCGAGCTCGGCTCGTTTATATGTTCGCGAGCGGCTCATTTAGAAGTTCGATAATAGGCTCGATAAAATTATAAAAATCTAAAACACAGTTTTCCAATGGAATCGAACACAATACCTTTGAAGAAAATGTGAAAACCCACACCACTAAGCCAACTACATTTTTGTATAATCAAACATATTAAAATATTCTTTAAGAACTAACATAATCAATAAATAAAATTTAATGCAAATCTTATAATGGTATATTTAGAATAATTAATTAAAAAATTATATATAACTAAGATAATTCATAAAATAAGAATACAAATTTAGAATAATTAATAAAATTAGGTTAATCAAATAAAATCAACTCTTATTATGATTTATGAAACATCTAGAGTATGACCTACTTGAAATTAATAAATTTCATACATTTAAAAAATTTAAAAATAAGAATATAAATAAAGAATAATAAATTTAGATTAATCAATACAAATCTTATAATGGTATATTTAGAATAATTAATTAACTAATTATATATAACCAAGATAATTCATAAAATAAGAATATAAATTTAGAATAATTAATAAAATTAGGTTAATCAAATAAAACCAACTCTTAGTATGATTTAGGAAACATCTACAGTATGACCTACTTGAAATTAATAAATTTTTCTATATTTAAAAATAAGAATATAAATAGAGAATAATGAATTTAGATTAATCAACTTAAAGCAATAAATAAAATTTAATAATATACTATAGAACCATCGATTTAGAATAATTAAAAAAAATAAAATAATAAAATTAAAAGTAATCAAATATCATACTTTAAGATAATACAATTAAAATAAAATTAGTTAGAAGATTAGATAGTTGTTTCGCTTTAAAATTTAAAAAATTTAAAAAATATAAATATGTAATAATATACTTAGTCTAATCAACTAAAATTCAATTCTAAATCTTAAGAAGATAAACTATAATAATAAACTAAAATTTTATATCTTAACTATATTTAAAATAAGTCATAAACTAAGAATTTTAATTAATAATAATAAGCGTAGATTAAAATATAAAATAAATAATTAAAATTCAACTTAAGATAATTCATTAAAATAATATTAAATTTAGAATTATAAGTTCATTTTAATTTAACAAAATATACCTGTTTTCGAATTCATGTCATTCAACGATATTTTTTCATTCTTTTTTGTATTATATCCAAATAAAATTCGAATCACGAATTATTATGAATGCCGAATAATACCCGCACACGTTTTTTTACTATGCTCTTAAGATGTGATTAGTATATAAAAATAAAATTATATGGGAATAGAAATGAATTTGGGAATGCTGAATAAATTTGCTGCATTTAAAATATTTAACAATAAGAATATAGAGAATAATAAATTTAGAGTAATTAAGAAAAAATTCAATTCTAAATTCTAAGATGATAAACTATAATAGTCAACCAAAAATTTTATATACTACCTACACTTTACATCATTGAAAAAAAACAAGTTAATAATAAAAAACTTAGTATAATAAGCAAAATTTAATAATATACTATAGAACCATGATTTAGAATAATTAAATAAAAAATAAAAGTCAAACTTAAGATAATAAATAAAAATTAAGATAAAAGAAGAATAAAAATATAAAATAATAAAATAAAAACTAATCAAATATCATACTTTAAGATGATACATTTAGATTAACTAGTTAGAAGATTAGATAGTTGTTTTGCTTTAAAATTTAAAAAATATAAAAATATAAGTATGTAATAATATACTTAGTCTAATCAACTAAAATTCAATTCTAAATCTTAGGATGATAAACTATAATAATAAACTAAAATTTTATATATTAATTATATTTAATATAATTCATAAACTAAGAATTTCAATTAATAATAATAAACGTTGATTAAAATATAAAATAAAATGTGTTGTTTTCTATTTTTTGAAATGAAATGTGCTTATCGAGCTCGAGCTCGAGCTCGAACTCGATTGTATGCTTAACGAGCTCAAAAACGAGCTTGAATTCGAGCTCGATTTTATGCTTAACGAGCCGAGCTCGAACTAAGCTCGAGATGTTCGCGAGCTTAATAATTTTCAAACAAACGAGCTCAAGCTTAATTATAAAAGCTCGAATCGAGCTCGAGCTTTTTCCTGTTCGGTTCGATTACAGCCCTACATACGTGTATGCATACTTGACTATTATAGCAGCAACCTAAAAAACAAATCTACTTACAAGTATGAATTCCCTAATGAAGGTTAACCAAAACAAAGAAACTTATACCTAACCTATTTCAGTGCATTAATAAAGCTCCAATTTACACGGTCTTCACCTTCACAAGGATCAATACATTTCCTGGATATCCTCTAAAATGTACCTGACGAAAATTTTGAAAGCACACTCAGTTAAAAGTGTGAAAGAATAAACAAAAAATGGATAATCTATGTTTCTTGAAATCAAGTGTTGGTTATGGGTAGGTGACTCAGGTAACTATTTCGATATAATATACAAGAAGCAAAAGGGTCCAAATTGGGACATGGGTGAGGGATATGCTATCTTGTGTTTTTCTAACATGATGTGGCATAAAATTTACAGATATGTTCAAAATTAGGAGAACACAACGAATGGCCCTTACATATTGGATTTTCTTGGCCTTCATATATAAACACAAGCCCAACCCTTTCAAAAAACACATTTTCAACCAAGTTCTGATAGAAATTTATTGTGCCATTGATAATGAATGAACCCATTATTGTCTCTCTCAGCCAGAATGATATGAGGAAAACTCTAGATAGGTTCTTCCACCACACACAAACTCCACCTAAGATGGTAAACCTCAATATGCAAAACCCTACTCATAATGCTCAATTGGGAAAGTCTATGTGGTGAAAAATAAACAATTTGATAAAAGAAAAGATTGCTGAGTTGCGTTCTATAAGGTTTTTCCACTATCAAGCTACTTCAATGTGAGCAAAGAATTTAAGAACGTGCTAATAGCAATTCCATCAACCAAATAGAACTTACTCAACTCTTATGCATCTATTACAAGCTATAACCTTCCATAGAAACTAAGTAGTAAAGCATTTTGTTTTGTTCTACTGTAGCAAGTCTCTAAAAACCACATTTTTGGTATGTAAAAGTAGAAAATTCAGTTCTAATACAATTTTTGAACTGGGAGAGCAATGTGCACTAAGAAATCTCAAGATAGAACTTATTGAAGAAAACTAGCTTCTCCTCAATTCACTCTTAGTCCAAGAGAAATTTTTAATCTGGCGTTTTTATGCTGTTAATATGCTTAAATGCCAAATACAGATACATATATTACAATTTTGACAAAGAATCTACAGTAAGCTAGAATTAACTTCATGCAGTTAAGTTCCAAGGCCTCTCAGGTTCTGCACAAAGAAGATCAAAAAGTACCCCTGTGGGTATATACCTGGAATGGATGTGAATAATATCAATCAAAACAAATCAGAAGCAGCAGTAATCTTGTAAGTGGAGATGGTACATGTAATAACTGAAGCAACAGCCAACAAAAATAAAATTACAACACAAGTATCAAACCATACGCATGTCAGCTCGATACCACACAATATGATCAAACACGATGTGAACATCACTGAAGCTAATTCTTATAAAACAGAAAGAAAAGAAGAAAAAACCAAAAGGAACTGCAACTAGCTGAATCAATTAAGACAATGGACATAGAATTAAACATTTTCCTCATCACTCTACTTATTTTTTGTATTATCTTCTCCATCTAGCGAACTTTCTTAGAGTTTTTAGATTATATCATAATCATTGCAGTAAGCCATCAGATTCCTTTTCGTAAAGTATTAGGTAAAAATGCACCACTCTGCATCATTACGACATAAAAGTTTAATAAAGGAATATTACAAGTTATTTGATTGGATTTCTGAATTTAACTATTTAAAGCACATCCAGGCAATTGAAATAAAACACCTACTCTACTATTCATTGGATAGGAGGAAAAGCAAAATAGCACAAAAGATATAGTATTTCGATTAAGAAGAATAATAAGCAACACTATAGGCACTACAGTGATGTACTTTTAAATCATTTTTATTTTAATAAAGGGGCAGTATTCCAAGTTATTCAACTGGATTCCTGAATTTAACCATCTAAAGCACATCCAGACAATTTGAAATAAAACACCTATTCTACTATCTGCCGGATAGGAGGAAAATAGTAAAAAGAAACCAATTTTCGATTAACAAGAACCATAAGTAACAATTTACGCACTACAGCTAATTTGTGTACTTTTTAAATCATTTTTCAAGTCAAGCAGCCTAATACACACCATTTGAGAGGCAAGCCTTTGTACTCAAACCATACAGTGTCAACTCCAGGAGGAAGCAAACTGCTAAAGAATGGTTTAATCTGTGGTACTAACAGATGCAAGTAGACCTGACCACGGTTCAGGAACCGCCGGGCCAGTTCCGGTTCCGGTTACGGTTCCAGTTCCGGTTAACCGCCGATTCTGGTTCCGGTTCCGACCCTTATAATTTATTTTATTTTATTTTTTTTAATTTTTTGGACTTAAATTTGTAAAATTGTTAATTTTTGAATTTAATGAAAAAAATTTAACTTAAATTTGAAAAAAAAATAGCTAAAATTTAAACATATGGTCAAAAACAAAGTGACTAAATTAATTTCTGGAATTTCTAAAAAATATTTTTCTCATTTACATTGCATTGATAAAGCACAATTTACTAAAATTTGGTTTTCGTATTTAATGTTATCATGTAAAATCGATGCAACATTACAACAATTTAATAATACTAAATGAGAAGTTGGAGAATAAAAACTAGATAATTGTAAAGTAGCATCATTAAATATTTTTAAAAAATTACAAATTTACTTATTATTAAAATAATTATAAAGTAGCATCATTAGATAATTTTTAAAACTTATTAAGATAAAATGTAGAATGTTTAAATATAGGACTTGATTTGTAACTTGGTGAAACTAATTAATTAAATTTAAAGAGGGGTACAACACCAATTATATTAATTTTAAAAAACAAGAAAAATAATTTGAGGGAAAAAAAAAAGAAAAAAAAAATCATAAGACTTATTTATGCAATTATTCAAGATTATAGACATATGACCCATTAACTCAGTTGGTTAGAATATTCTACTAATAACTTGGAGGTCACAGGTTCAAAACCAACGTAAAACACTTTTACACTATTTTGGTAAAAAAAAATTAAAAAAATAAAAACTGCCGGGTCGGGCAAGGCGGTTCTGGCCCGTGCCCGACGGTTCGCGGGTTGGGTAAAATGGAACCGTAACGGGCCCGTCAGTTCACGGACCGGTTATGGTTCCGACCCGTAAACTGTGGTCAACGTGTGCTGACCTGTTGACCATGGTCCGGTTACAAGCCGGGTCCGGTTCAGACCCCCGCCCGTGGTCGGGTCGAGATGCAAGGGCTAAGATCTGAAACACAAAATCCAAAGCACAAGAGACAGAAATTTATTTTAGAAACAACAAATGGGCGGTCCCTCAAAACAGTCATAAATATCCTTAATGACATTTAATGAAATATCAGAAACACAAAATCCATACCATAAGGAAAAATATCTAACAACAACTGGGCAGTCCCTCAAAATAGAGTGATAAATATTCTCAAAGGCATTTCATCAAGAAAAAACAAAATATTCAAAAAAATAACACCTCGGAAATCCCACAAAAATACAGTCACTGATAAGACAATTAGTCAACAAACAGAAACACAAAACCGAAACCATAAGGGAAATAATCAATAACCACAGTCCGCAGCAGTGCCTCAAAACATAGTGATAAATATTCTAAAGAGTCATTTCATCAAACATTATATATGCAATACCAAATACTAAAAACAGATGAAACCACACCAGAGCAGCGGGAGGAGTGGGAAGAGTGGTGACTTCGGAATCGTGTAGATGAATCTGAAGTGCGATGGCACCTCCCCACACATACCGTTGTGCCTCTGTTCCTCCTTTGAAGTCCATTACCATCAACCTTATAATTTGGATGGGGATTTTGATAGCAGAAAAAAAAAATCTAGCTTTTTTTTCTGCCTCCGGGTTTTACTTCACCTGCAGTTCCGTCTAGTCTCCGGAGATTGAAGAAGTGAAGAAACATGTGTTCTTTTTGCGAGCTTACCACTGGGCGTCTTTAGGGAAAATTCCATTTTTCACCCCCACAACTTAGGTTAGTGCAATTTTTGGTTGATAGAATCCTCCACGTGCATGTAATTTGCCAGTTAAGTCAAGCTTTGAGAGGAAAAAATTTGACCTATGTTTCAAGGAAAATTTAACTGTGAACCTAGGGAAAGGAAATCAATCGCCCAACAATTGAAAATATCAAATTTGGACGGCTCTATTATTAGAGTAGTGCACAAAAAAAGCCTATTGGATTAGTGAATCTTATACTTTGATATTAAACTTTTTAATTCATTCAACATCCATTAATAGGCAACACTCCATCTTTTATCTTAATTTGCATTAAATGAAGTTCCTAAATTATACGTAGTTATCGAACATGATTGCTCATAGAGGTGACAATCATGTCCCTAAATTTTGATCTTAAATGTTTCTAGTTGATTCATTAAGAGAGGACATCCATCATTCGGATAAACTTGAAGATACAATATGCTCAATTAGGAAGATCTCTTATTTCATATGCATAGGCATGAAGATATTAGTATCTACATGTGATTGCCTATTGGAGAATAAGTTCATAAAATAATCCCACTAAAAGTTTCTATTTAGAAATCTTCCAGTTATTGAACAAGGAATTGGCAACCATTAGTAGGCAAATGTCTCAAAGGTTCGTGACTGTAAACAAATGATGCATTACCCATGGGAGAATAAGTGAATGTTCTATTTTTCTATTTTTTTATTTTATTACAGTCCATAACAACTTAGGAAGTCATTGGTGAAGGTAGGATGACAATTTCGAAAGAGTTCTTTTACATTTTTTTTTTCCTAATTTTATCATTAAGTTATATACTAGGAATTTTTTTAGAGAAGTCATATGTGCCTACTAGTGGGTTCGCTATAACCTATGGGGTAAGTGTAGTGGAAAAATAAAATTTTTAAAAATAAACATGCAATAACGTTTATTGCATTATCCCCAATTTCGCAGCAATTTAACGATCAATGTTATTAACAGGTTTTATAAACATAACGTAAATAAAAAGGGTGATAAGATTCGTTACCCCATTTTTTGAACTCTTGATTTGATGCAGGGCTTGAGGCAATCAATTGTCGGATGGTTGTAAAACTTTCACCAAATGAGTCCACGTATTCTCCCTTTAAAATAGTCCACACCTTGGACTAGAATAACCATAAACAAAAGAACTTGCTAGTGTTCTAGTTTTTCTTTTCTAGTATAGAATGGAGTGTACACTAATCTTTAATCTAATTGGTAGAATTTAAGATTAAGTGTCTATTATGATTGTTCTTAATCCAACTAGTGGAAGAAGAACAATATCATGCGCTTGGATATAGAATAGAAGAAAAGAGAGAAGAAGAGATAAGCAAAAATAATTTTTGTTTTCTCTTTTTGTGATGGCCGAAAAATGAGGGTATTAGGGATAGGATTTCATCTTCAATTTTTCTATTTATATGGAGGCTACAAGAATTAAGTTATCCCTAATTTTAGCCTCACATGTTGAATCGGTTGTTTGGAAAGTCTAACTTTCCTAACAAACCAAATCTATTTGAATTCAAAATCTCTTCCTTCATCATTCACGAGTGGTCAAAAATTAAGCCTAAGATGGCCGTGAATTTTTGGCCCCTTCCCTCTTCCACATTCATTGAATTTGTCCCATAAATCCAACCTTAATATCTTATATCAATTAAACAAGAAAATTATTTTTTTCTATTTTATCTATTTCTTTTAATATTATATTACAACTTTAACGTTGTAAACCCAAGTGCAGGTTGTATCAAATAATAAATTTTTCAGGAGTTCGAGGTCGATCCACAGGAAAGTTGTTTGAAGTTTTTGGATTTATATTTATAAAAAGATGGACTGAATGTGGTTTAAATTATAAAAAAATCAAAGTAATAAAAGTACTGATGATTAGATATCTGCTCTTAAGTTTTGTATAGAGAAATGATTATTTATTATTATTTGTACATGTTTAAAATGTTACTATTGGAATATATACACAATAAAGGTTCCAATGGGAAGATGTTATCAAATTGCTCATGCATTAAGGTAATCATGATATTGTCTTACTGTTTACAAATTATCTATTAACACCAATACTTATTTATAGAATCAAGTATTTATATACACATTTATCTACAACAAATCTAATTAATTAGATTAATTATATGATTTATTCTTAAGTCCAAGCCCAATTCACTAAAGCCTATTAGAAAAAGCCCATGAAAAAAAAAGATGGAAAGTCAAGAGTTTGGAATTCTTCGGTAATTTTGAATATTTTTGGAAGATGTGAAAGAGATAAAATTTGAAAAAGTATGGATGAACCAAAATATCTTCTAACCAATCAAAATGAGACACAAAATACCAAGAGTAAGACTCTTAAAATTTTGAGCCCCCTATATATACCTCATAGCTGAAAATTATAGTATGTAGAAACATCCTTTAATTTTCGGCCATTCAAAAGGGAAAAGAAAAATTATTTTCTTCAACCATCATTTTTCTCCATAAATTCCATCTTTAATTTTAAGTATTAATTCTTTTATCACTAATTGATAACATGAATTAATATTTTCATACACACTCCATAAACCAGATTAGAAAAGAAATTAGAATTGCTAGCAGAATTCTGATTTTGTATTTTTGCTCAAAGTGTGGACTACTTAGAGGGGAGACATTTAGATTCTTGTAAACCAAATTCATAAAAGGGACTAACAATTGATTGCTTCATACCCTACGGCAACCGAAGTGCATAGAAATGTATAAATCAAAATTTTAATTATTTTATTACAACTATTGAAAATTGCGAGATCGTTAAAAATTGTATCGAATTTGGGGTATTACTATAATTATTATGGTATGATGTTTTTAAAATTTTTAATTTTTCGTTGCGTATACCCTGGGATCCCGTGAACAATCTGATTTTTGCTGTTTTTAAAACTTCAAAGATTTCAGTATTTGAGTTCAATTTTTGATTTGGTTGCAATCTTTGAGGAAAATGAGCTAGAGGTGAGTATTTTTATTTTTCATCATTTTCAAACTCACATTCATTGAACTTACCTTCACCGTCAAGACAATTTTAACTAGTTTTTTATTCTCATTACTTTATTATTTTTCAGTGCATTGTGAATTTTGATTTCATTGTCTTCTTCTTTTCATTGAATTCTATAATTATCAACTTTTAAGTAATTTATATTTATAGTAATCTAGTATCTCTATGAAAGCTCTATTTGATTCTTTATTTACAGGTTGTTATATTTTGATTATCACTTATAATGATACTTTTGGACCATCAACTGGTGCTTATATTTGGTATTTTAGGTAAAGTTTTAATTTATTTTTTCACTTATTGGCGTTTTCTACTGCCTTTTTGTTTTTGTTTTTGTTTTTTTTTTGTATCTCCATCTCTTTCTTGTTTTTTCCCTTAATTCGCTTATTTTAGCTTCTTTTTTTTGTCCATGCAACATCATATTGTACTAGTGTACCTTAGTCCAATGTAAGTAATTATGTACAATTATCTACTATATTTTACAAAAGCTCACTTAATTTCTATTAATAATAATTAGTTGGATTATAATAATAATTCATTTTTTCTTGCAGGCCAACATTTAGAAGAATATGTAGAGAAAAATTAATTAAGAGGTTTCAATCAATACGCTACATAGTTGTACTTTCTCTTAATGTTGTGATTATATATTATGCATTTCTCAAATTATATTCAAGTCTTTTAATCTCCATCAACTCATTTGGATATATAATGTAAACTAATGTTTTAAAAATTAGACCAAACTAACTGGGTAGACTGGTCCAATCGCGAACCGATGATTGATCTGGTCCGACTGGGGCAAAAAACTAAAAATAAGGTCAAATTGGTTATAATCATTTTTATTTTTTTAGGAATCTTGAACTTGATATTTGGTTATATGCATGTATTATTTGGATTTTGGGTTTTGTTAAATGTATTTTTTAGTTGGTTATTTATCTTTATTACCTTATACATAACAATTAAGCTATCATTCCTTAACTAGTCTAGGCTTCCACTCTCTCTCTTAGCCGTAAACCCTGTAGCTTAGACTTAGCCCTTGCAGCTTTTTTATAAACCATAAATAGCCAAGCAACTCATTTCAGTGACAAATATTTGCTTGCATAAACCACTGGCCTACAAATATTTCTACATACTCTCCCCCAAGCCGTTCCACATTAGCAGCTAAGCGGGAGTGGAAAGAGAACTACAAAGATGATGACCCGAAGCGGACCAACAAGCAGAGACTCACACAATGATATGAAAGCACTCATCTCGACTCCTCAAGTAATAAAAGGATAAATAATAGATCTAAGAATGACAAGAATATGGCATCAACATCATGCACCAAGATAAACAAAAGATAGAGTCTCACAAGCCAACAAATCATCCCCAAGTAGAGGCGAAGAAAAGGTTATGCATTCCCTTGACGCAAAAGGGGCATTGCCGAAGCCAAAAAAAGTAAAGATGGAGGAAGTAAGACTGAGACTCCTTGAATAACCTTTGAAGGAGAAGGTAATCAAGCCTACAACACCCAGGTAGGAACAACCATTGCAATCCCCAGGATAAAAAGTCAATGCAATTAGAGTCTTCAAGCTAAAAAGATGAAATTTGAATACGCATCAATATCACTAATGGAGATTACTCCATTTCAAAGAAGGCTACCTCCCAAAAGACTGCCAGTCATGAGGCGTAGTTTGAAAGAAACAAGTTGGCGATAATAGCCAAGGCATGGAAGCTCACAGCAACTGTGCCCCTACACCCATTACCGACCTAGAAAAAGAGTAAAGAAAGTGATGGACAAGGAAGAGGAGCGTGAAGCTATCAAGAAAGTCCTAGCATTTGAGAAAGCTCCAAATAACCATAAAGAGAAGATTGGAAACAATGTTAAGCCAATGAAAACCCAGTATAGATGATCAAGACAATACGAATTCCCAACCCGAAGGGTAAGAACCAAGACTAGAAGTCATGGAGCTTATAGCCTATATGAAGAGTAACACGCATAAACAGACTAGCAGGACTAGTGCGCCCAACAAAGTATCACAACTTGAAGGACCTTTTAAGATAGAATAGCCAAGAAGTACACAGTTGCCTCGAGCCTATTGTCAACACTTCAAAATTCAATGAAGTCTCGAGTATAAATAAGCATCTTCATCTTCTTCTTCTCATACCAAAAGCTACAAATTGATAAAGGTTACAGGCTGGCACTTCAAATAGTGCTAACACTTTAAATAATGTCAATTCCTAAGAAGCATCACTCAACGAAAAACACTTTAAATAGTGTAAGCAACATCACCTTAAAGGCCAACACTACAAACATATTGATGCTTCAACCAGCATCTTTAGATAGGCACTTCAAATAGTGTCAACGCTTCAAACAGCATTGGTGCTAGATAGCATCACTTAATCAAAACACTTCAAACATGTTGATGCTTTGAGCAGTGTCAGTGTTTTAAACAACATAACTCTTAAGACAACACTTCAAACAATATCTTTAGATTGACACTTCAAATAGTATCGATGCTTTAAATAACATCAACCTTAAGCTAATAATTCAAACAGTGTTGACACTTCAAATGAGTGTCTTTAAGCTGACGCTTCAAACAACTTTGATGCTTTAAACACCATTACCTATTAAGCCAACATTTCAAACTGTGTCTTTAGGTTGACGCCCCAAACAGTGTCGATGTTTCAAACAACACCACCTATAATACAACGCTTCAAACAATATTGGTAACTTAAATCAAGCCTTAGAGCTAATGCTTAACAACAAAATTGATGTTTCAATCAACATTTTTATCACAAATGCTTCGAGCAACACTATCTAATGAAGCGTCTTGGGAGTATTATTTAGCGAATATCTTCAAAGAACCATCGTACCAAGGTTATAAGCTAACCTCAAGATCCATGAAAGATGCGATGTATAATGTGAGGAAATATAATCCATAAAGTCCATCATTAAGCTCAACAAAACAAAAGAGGTAAAAAAAATTCTAAGTCATTTGACGAGTGCAACGAAGGCGCAAGTACAAAATTGCTACAAGACCCTCGAAAAATACTAACGAATCTATCCTAAGTCTTTCATTAAGCAAGAAGAAGGGGAAACACCATGTGTATAAGATGTAAAGACAAACACTGAGCCCGCTTATGGATGCAAGACATACATTAATAGAAAAAAGACAATGTAAAACAGACCAGCGATAAAGATGATCACATAGAAGCTAACAACAAGCTTATAACAAAAGGAATGAAGCATCAACCTGTGGGGCTCCATACTTTGAAGATGCAACTGCCACACCAACAGCGTCAACCTACAGAAGAGGACTCTCCTTAGCAGCTGCTTCAATAATACTAGGCACCACCACAGGATTAAGAAGCATGACATCTCCTACAAAAAAGCATCAAGACCAAAAGCACAAGAATTGGAGCTATATCGGCAAACTAGCACAGTAAAAGTATCAGTAAAGAAAGTAAAGCAATAATTTAGCAACTTGAAGGATGAACATAGTAGCCAGAGTAAGAGCTTAACCCAAGCCAACAAAAATAAGACACTTAGAAAAGTCTAAGTAGAAGAACAAAGATACATAAGGGCGTTAACATGAATAGAAGAAAATACTAGACGTGATTCCCACTAACAGCACCCTTAGTGCACCTCCAGCCTAAAAATGTATCATAGAGTTTTATAGAAAATGCCTCCCATCGACTCCCATCAGTTTGAGGCATATCAAATCCTCAAAGGGGGGACGACCCCTCCCAACAACAACTAGAGCAAGAGAAGATCACGATGAACTAACAAATATCTCCATCGGATTAGATTCCTCTACAAGAGAAGAACGTCCAAAATAAATTGCTTTACTACAAAGCAAGAAAGTAGGAGTCACCATAAAAATCAAAGCAAAATATGCTAAGTAAACAATGAAGCAACTTGAAGAAGAATCCTCAATCCCCTGGTTAACATGAAAAAAAAACTAACTTATGCAGCGAGGAATGACTTATAGTTTTATATAAAGACTTAAAAAACCTCACTGATAAAAAAATATAACTCAATAGGCTACTCTAAGCTAAGAGACCTACTAAAGCACTTGGGAAGATCCTGAGCAACTTTAATCACCTTGGAAGAACGCTCTTCCTAAAAATCTAAGAAAATAAACTATCACATTTCTCCCAATATCTAAAAACATCCCAAAAAGTGCCTGAACTATATGAGATAATATCAGACTTGATAAAAGGGATAGAAAAGCAAGGCAAGTTACAGGCATGACGCACCATAAAAAGGGCAAGTTGAGCTACATGCTCGACATAACGTGCAACCTCCGGCTCGACCTAGTTAGGGAGTTGGCCAAGACCACAATGTTTCAGCCTAAAAGGGGAGGCTGAGATAGAGTCTCAGCCTGGCAGGTTGAGGCATGCCCTTGACCTGCAGTTAGGGAGTTGTCCGAGGCTCCGCACATGAGGAAGACATGGCAGCTCAAGCTGCACCACGATAGGTAGAGCTGCAACAACATGCGGGTCAAGCCCTATGCTTGACCTATATAAACCCGATATAATGGTGCCAAGTCACCCCTTTGATTTTGTAGAAATTTATTGTCTAGTTTGTGCACGAAACCTGCTCGACAAACAAGATAAAGATGAAAAAAAAACTTTTGACCACTTATAGGAAAAAAAATCTATGTCCAAGCTAGAGGTATCAAAACTTCCCGAATATATGATCAAAAAGCACGACAGAGGCAAAGATTCCTCGACCCAACATTTAGTTAAGTTGAGATAAAGTTAACGATCATGCTCCCAACATAAGGTGCCCGCACTCATGACACAAGTAGCTTACGCACTCTTAAGACCTGAGAAGTCTATATGCACTCAAGATATGAAGAGCTTATGCTCATAACATGAGGAGCTCACACTTGCAACCTGAGGCGTTCATGTATGCCTACCAGGTGACGTGATACCACATTGAAAGTGGACTCTCAACCAATAAGATATTCCATCCCTTAAAGTTAAGCTCATGACCTAAGTGACCTACTCCCTACTAATTTCCACCATGAGTAGAAAATCTAAAAAATAAATCAGAAAAACCCGATCACACTATGAAGATGAAGACTCAACCTAAAAATGCTATGATGAGGCTACATTTCGAGCTAAATAGCCCCTGAGGTTAGACGCGAGGAGAGGCGTTTCACCCCCTCAAGACTTTAAGCAAGACACGTCGAGAATTCTTGAATATCCCATTAAGAAAAAATTCACACTCGCTGGCTAAGTCTATGAACAATCGCCATAAGCGCATGAGAAAAATAATTTGAAGTCCCTTAATGCATGTAATGAGCACATTAGGGAGAAATTTTCTTAAGTTTCTTTTTGAACCCGAAGGAAGCAGAACCCACATTGATCTTGGGGTAACCAGGTGTTTGTGAAATATAGGAACAAACAATGACACTATTTTAACAATACTTGAAGAAAATAGGGTTGAAATAATGTCGAGCATATGTGATCTAGCCCCAGGTTGAGCCTTGACCTCGACCCAAGGTCAAGCCTCGACCATCCCAGCTCGAGCCTTGCACTGGACCTGGAGCCTAGGAGATCTACCCTAGGTCGAGATAAACACACAACCTGGAGAGAATCGAACATGTTGGTCAAGCGAAAGTCTTGACATTAACTTGAATGCGGCTATTAGGCGTGCTATGGACTCGACCTGGCAAGACCTTCCATGGCCTCAACCTGAAATAGCCCATCTCGCTCACTGCTAGTCCGGACGTACACAAAAAAATGTAGCCTAAACTTTATTACTATTTTAGACTTTGATCTGGAGTGAGAGGTCCTTTACTCAAAGTTC
>CM033110.1:8500282-8578175 GCA_019321725.1 Paulownia fortunei
TGCAAACTCTTACATAAGGGCAGCCTCCCAAGCATCGCGATGCTTAGGCGCTGAACTTGACGCCACATTGCTATACTCTTTTGAGCTAACAATGTCAATCACGTCTGATAATGCTATCCTCTTGTGAGCTAACAATGTCAAGCAGCAAGTTATGCAGTCTTGAATGGCTGAAAATACTATCCAATTCCTCATACAATGGCTCTCCCCAAACCCTAAAGAGGCGCTGCATAAGAGTTTTCTACAGGAAGTAAATATGAGTTTAGGACTTAGAGAAAGACATCATATAGAAATTGTAAGATTAACAATGGAATAAGTAGGACCGTAGACACAGGCTCACTTCCTAACGATGAAAACATGTCCAACATATATACATGACGTACATGTAAGTAGAGTGGCACATCCTGACCTACTAATCCTAAACATATCATTATGTTATAATGACCATGGGCAAAAGAATGCAGTCAACCAACAAGAGCAAGTAAGTTATTATTAAAGCAAAGAATTTTGGGCTTCACATAAACCAACATAGCAAACAAAGTCTCGTATTCCAATGGGGGAATAACTTATTTCCGCACTCAAGGTGGGAAAATCCCAAGCATGACCACTATCTATAAGTTAATGCCACTACAACATATCGTAAACGTACAATATGAAAATAGACACCAACCATTAAAACGGTCCGCTAACATCTTGAAAATTCATTCATTACATACCAATAGGGAAAGGGCTACAACATTAACACAAGTGTAGTAGATGTGCATACAAACCTAAAATTCCCTGAATATTTTAACCAATATGATAAGTAGTACAATAAAAGCCATAAACACCAAACAACCACATCCATAATATAGGCACAAGAAATAAGCAGGATGTGCAATGAGGGGGAAGGGGATGGTGTGTAGGACGTAGCTTTTGTGCTTGCTGATAAGTTGATTTTATACCAACAATTCATATATCCTTTGATTAATATTTGGTTTATTTTCAAGTATTTTTGCTACTTTTTATGCATTTAGTTTGAAATCTTGTAGGTTATGACAAAATGGAAAGAAACCAAAAACTTGGTTGAAATATTAAAGAATCTGTATTGTGTTGCTACTGATGGCAGTGTTTGTATTTCAATCATAAGTCTTCGCTCCAGTATCATATTGATGTAATTATTGATCTATTGAAAAATAAGAAATAGATATACAACTTTTATGTTTACCACAAAATCCAGTTCCTACGATTTCAATGAGAAACATCAAGATCAAAAGTCAACATTAGACTGAAAATTTCTTGTATGACATATGTCAGTATTTTAGGCATAACTCTCTCCACAGATGTCCTATTGAGATGATTCATGATGATATAAAAATATAAGAGATAGGAATACAAATTGTATGAAGACACCAAAAGGTGGTTTGACTTAGAAAGTGGTGAAAGCATGGTTTAAAGAGGCTATGTATGCTGGAAAAATAGGTTTTGGGCAGAAAGTTCAGTGCCTAGTTATGCCTAGCTGTCCAGTCAGCGTTTACGCATTGCCACATGAATAAAAGAGGAAAAATGGGTTTTTAGCCCTCCTTAAAGCATCTCCCATATGATTTTAAGGACCCCAAAGAGCCTCCAAAGGTATTCTTGGATGTGAGAAGTTGTTTTTGACAGAAGGAGTGCTACTGAACAGAAGAAGTAGATTCTTGAAGACAAGGAAGCCATTCTTGGAGATAAGGAGAGTTTCAACCATTTCTCTCACTTCACAAATTGGTGAACAATTTTCATGTTCCTTCTTATATATTTCTTGATGTTATATTCATGCATGATAAACTAAACTTTTCTTTCTAGAGGATGATGTAACCTTATTTGATCATATTTTTGAATTCCAAACAATATTAGTTCAAGTTATGCATCTTGTTTGTGTTATCTTGCTTAGTATTACATCTTGATTATTTGACCATTGATTGAAAGTATTTGATGTATAATACCCTATTCTCTCCTACATAACCAATAATAAGCATATTGCATGAATATGCATCTAATCAATGTGCATTATCGAATTATGGCATACAAATAGCATGATTACACGAACATGAATAATTGTTATTATATTATCCAGTTATGCTTTAACATGCATTAGTACATGAAATATGAGATCAAACTTTTGTTTCTTGATTTAACATATTCCTTAAGTACCTTTTTACGTAAAAAGCTCGGTATCTCAATTAATGAAGATTAATGTGTTGAATGGATATAAAATAAATTATTCATATTGCTCCATACTTGTTACATTATAAAGTGATTATTTTCCTAAATATTTGCTTTAAATATGTTACATTTGGCTAAGAACTAAAAGTATGCAAAATAGTGTAATTTGATTGATTGGTTGACTAGCTTGCATGAAATCATTCTAAGCTACATTGCACTTGATTATAATACCAAAGTATAAATTTTTGTCATCTCCCTATCCCATAAATGTGGCTTTTAGCATGAGAAGACACCAAACATGATGCAACTAATCATCACCCTCCACTTACCTCTCTTTGAAATGTCAAATAAGTCATTTTTAGCCATGTTTTCTTGTGGAAGCTCCTCAAAAATGACCAGCCTTCTTCTTCAAAGTTTATCCCAAATTTCTACACTCTCTTACTCACAAAAAAATTAAATTCAATCCATAGGAATCCATAGAACACAAACTAGAACAAATTTTCACCATTTTAAGCTTGAAAACCGTTGATTTTGGAGTTTAATTCCAATCTAATCAAGGTATATTCTTTTTCAATGTTTCTTATGATGAATTTATGGTATCTTGGATGGTTACATATTTTAGTATCTTTTTGTATGATTAAAAATTTAAGTGGGTTAGACTTGAAGGCAAAACCAAACTAGTTAAGCTAGTTTATAACAAAATTGATAGTCTTGTGAAATATGCTTAATTTACGTATTTCTATTAATATTTTAATGCTTATATTGTGTTTGGAAGTTCCTATGAATGATTGAAAATAATAGCAATTAGTTTACTTAATTGAAGGTTACAATGAATTTAAGTTAGAACCGAGTTTACGTGATGTAATTTGAATTGTTTGCATGTTTTAGGGGCTGCCCTAATAAATTATGTTTGAATTATTAGTTATTTAATAGATGCCCTAATGTTTAATGTCTTGAATTAGTAGTAAAATATGGAGTATGCATTGTTTTTAAGGTTATGTAATTGATATGTAATTGTTTACAAAAGATTGAAAATTGTAAGTGATTTTAACTAGAATAGACTATATGATTTATAAAAAGGATATTAAATAGTACATGATTTGATTATATTAGGTCTTTAACACATCCTATCTTCCAAAGAGATTGATCTTTTCACTTAGCACAAAGTGGACTCGAGGTAAGTTGAAACTGTCATTTGCTGTATCACAAGAATCATATAATGTTGTTCATATTTTAATGTGATTGTCATTATTTGTCAAATGATGTAATGTTTGATGCATTTATGGTTCATGAAGCATGATACTATTAAGAATATAATGAGATTTTTGAAAAGAAAGTATGGTACTTAATTGATGGTCGGGTAGACAAGGGACGCGGGAGGGACCGGCGGACCCAACAAATGGTGGCAAACACTTGAAGTTGAAAAACTGGTATAGGAAAGCCAAAGTGAATGAGATAGAATACGGCTAATACTTGAGGTTGAAGTTGAAAAACTGGTATAGGAAAGCCAAAGTGAATGAGATAGAATACGGCTAATACTTGAGGTTGAAAAACCAAGTATGAAAACCCCGTATTATTTCTCTTATTGGCCAATCATTATGAACAGGTTTCGAAAACTACGGTCTATCACTATTAGTTAGGTACCACACTTCAAGGGTCCTAAAAAATGATTTATGAATGAAAGTTATTAAATTGTATGTATTTAATCATTTATGTGATTTGCATGTACGTTATTTGTTATTATATTAGTTTCACCTTACTGGGCTTTTAGCTCATTAGATTCATATGATGCAGGTGGAAATGTATAGGTTTAGAGGTTGACTGAGTCTCTAGAGTGGCCAGAGAGAGATTTGTTCATATGTCATGCTTCGTGGTGCTTTGTAGTCTATTTTGAAAACTTTGTTTTGTTTTTAAATAAGTCGCTCTGTTATAGTTTTGTAAATAGATGTATTCAGTTTTGATTTATGTATATGGTGTGTTTAGAATAAAATTAGACAACAAATGAATTCAAGTTCTTTTCTCTTATAGCAAGAAGGGAAACTTTTATTAAAACCATAACTCTAGTATTGATGAAAAGTTAACACTTCTTGACTTAATTGTATTAGCTTGTTTAGGTTCTGCAGTTAGGTTAAGGGGTGTGATACCCGAGCCTCTTACTACTCAGATGGCCAAATATGATTCATGCATTACATGTTAATTTTATATGCTATTTGCATTTCTATTGACATTGCATAATTTATTTCATTTTATACGACATTCTTGAATATTAAACTTAATTCTGAAGCTCTTGCACGGTATTAGTTATTGAATTTCTTAATCTAAGTAGTTGATTTTATATTGAAATAAGAATAAAATGAGGTGGATCAATATTAGATATAGATGGGATATATAGGTTATAATTTTGGAAGTGCTAAAAGTGTTACTAGTAACCTTATACGGTTTAATTTGATTTGATCAAGTTATTTCAAAAGTATATATTTGTAAATTAGCATACTTGGGATATTGGACATGATATAATATGATTTAAGTGTCATATTACAAGGCCCTTATGTGCATATGATTTTAGAAATGCAAACTAGATAATTCTTTAAGAATCGGATACGAATCGGTTGGAGATCGAATGAACGGACATAGGAATTACCTATGGGAATGAATGGTGATTAAGATAGGTTGCAAACAAATAAAAATAGGTGAGACACACAAGATTAGGGCTGCAAGATAAGGGACAAAATCAGATTTTTCCATTTACTTGCCACCTCATGCTTTCTTATTAAGCTTAAGCTAACATCTCAAGCTAACACCTCAAACCCTTCACCCTTAAGCAACGACCAGACCCTCATTTCAGCCATTTTCATCTTCCAAACACACACCTTAAGGTCTCCAAGTGATCCAAATTGATTTCCAAGTTGAAATAAAAGCAAGAAAAGCAAAGGAGAAGTGATTACCATCAAGTTAACCTCAAAATCTGCATAGGTAACACTTCTCTACGGTTTTGCCTTTGGTTTTTAGATTATTATGAATGGTTTTATTGTTTATTAAGCTTTAAATATCTCTTATAAAAGTTTTATGAAGTTTTTAGTTGGACTTTGGTGCACAAAGAAAGGGTTTTTGATGACAAACACTTAATAGGAAATACTTGTGGCAGAAACTGTCATCTTACTGTTTTCTTGTGTTTTAGGCTTCAAAAGTGTATGGTATGTTGAATAAAACCTATAATTATTACCATTTACATGACCATATATGAGTTAAGAGTATTGGAATGAAGTTTTATCAGTTGGAAATTGAAATAGAGAATGATATTGGAGGAACACTCAAACTGCCAAAATAGCAAAAATCTATTTTGGTGTGCTGTGAAGGAAACTGAATTAAGGGAGCTAAATCCATTATTTTTGGTAATAATATGACCTTTTTGTCTCCTTATATATGTTATATAAGTATGGTGAAAATGTTGGAGTGATTGAATATACTTAATGATGCTAAAACCATTAATGTCATGAAGTGTGCAAAACTGTCACGGTAGGAAACAATCTGTTTCAGTATGTCGTGAAGAGAGCTGAACTTGGAAAGATATATCCATGATTTTTAGCAATTATATGATATGGTTACATTTATATACATGTTATCTAAGTGTGGTAAAAATTTGGGAGTGATTGGATATGTTTAGGGATGTTAAAAGTATCATGCAACTAAACTTGACAGCAAGAAAATATGAGAATGTGAATCTGCCACATTTGATCACTTAGCATGTTTCAACCTAGACATGTTGCTATTGAGTGTTAACAATTAGGTACATGCTATTAGAGTTATAATACTTCAATTACATGATGTTTTCATGTATTTAAGATGAGAAATTGAGGTATTTGAGGGGCTATATTGGGTTCTAGTTTGTGAAAGCTTGATTGTTAGCTTATAGCTTGGTGTTTAAGGTCTAGTATGAGATTTTGTGCTTTCAACTTGCCAAATTAGGAATGGTGTTTGATGTTGGGTAATATTACAGGCTATTTTACATCTAAGGTTGGAGAGGAATACTAAACAAATTTAGACTAAGCCACCAACCAAGTGAAAGGTAAGTAAAGATTCATTTGCAACCACAATGCATAGACGTAGTAGATGTGTGAATTATATATGATATCATAAATCATATGTGCATAGTAGAGGGCTCTCCATTGAGCATACATACATGGGCATTGTCATTAGCACGTGCATGCATCATATACGAGCATTGTGATAAATCTTGCATTGCACGGCATGATTCAGAGAAAGGAAAATGTTTTGCTGACCACTACTAGTGCATCGAAGCATGCATGGATTTGCATGGTCTTATGCATGGATTTGCAGGTTCGCGTGCATGGATTTGCATGCGTATGAGTATGTATGGATTTGCATGCTTATATGATTATTGGCCATTGGATTATGGCGGTGTACAGAGATCTTTTCCGGTGCATGGGATAGTAGCATTGGTCAGGGGCCCAAGAAAGAAATGATTTTGAGAGAAATATTTTGATGCATAAAATTTGCATTGTGAGCATAGCATTTTGAGTTGCATGACTTGATATTGTGGATTATTCTTTGACATGCATAATCTTTACTTGCTGAGCGTTAGCTCATATAGTTTATGCATTGTAGGTGAGTACGACGATGCTTGAAGCATCTTTGGCTGGTTGGTCGGCTGTTGGAGCTCCTGCAGGTGTTTGAGGGAGTATGTACATGAATGACGACCTGTTGGGCTATTTTGTTGGCTTGTTATATTTTGAGTCTGGTGTATTATGTTTTTAGATTGATACTATATTTCTCTTTTAAAACTTTACTGTAAATAAGTATGTAAATATTGTGGTCGTTATGGGTGTTGTGTTTTTATATAAATACTGATCCTTCTATTTTAAACAGGGTTGTGTATGTAAGAAGTGATTTAGCTTTTCTTAAAGTGTTACAAAAGAAATAAATATTTCATGCATGCACACATGTTCTATCATGTCAAATTATACAATATATAGGGTTGTGTAGGAATGGGGATGTTACAAGGGGTGTTACAGTTTATGGTATCAGAGCGGAGGTTTAGTCATTCCTGAAGATAGAAGAAGGCATATGAACACATCCTGGCTGGGAAACTCAATCAACTACTTGTTTATTTGCCTTTATGTTTATTTGATTATATTTCATTTCATGTTATTATCATGATTATGCATTTATTATTGACTAATGAATAGAATGAGATTAGGCAATGCATATCAGGTCATGGCACCAAAAAAGAAGACAATGGATGATCATAAGGGTAATCATAGTGTGGTGAACAATTTGACTGATCTCATTCAACAACATACTAGAATGCATGGTGAACAGATACAACAATTGCTAGATATGCAACAAAGAAGCCAGGAACAGAATCAACGACTTTCTCCACCACAAGCTCGACATGATACTTCACAAGCTGTGTATGAGAAATTTAGAAAGATGGAACCTGTTGATTTTAATAGTGGGTCTGATCCTATTGTTGTAGAGGAATGGGTGAAATCTTTAGACACTATCTTTGACTACATGCGAATTAATAATGCTGAGAAGGTACTCTGTGTAATTTTCTTATTGAAGAAGGATGCTAGAACCTGGTGGAAAAGAGCTAAACTTACAGTGAATATGGAAGAGTTGACTTGGGAGAGGTTTAAAACAATCTTTTATGATAAGTATTTCACTAGGGATGCTAGGTCCCTCAAAGTAAAAGAATTCTTGGAATTAAAACAAGGAGGGATGTCTGTATATGATTATGTGTGAAAATTTGAAGAGGGTTTCAAGTATGTGCCATATATCGCCTGAGACAACAATGAGAAGATGGATCATTTCCTGAGGACTTACAACAACATTATTGGTGGCCTAAAATGAAGATAGATATAGCAAAATTTGTGGCTGAATGTCCAACTTGTCAACAAGTTAAGATTGAACATTAAAGACCATCAGGGTTGTTGAAGCCTTTTGTTGATTCCAGAGTGGAAATGGGAGCACATTACAATGGATTTTATGCTTGGATTACCTAGAACACAAAAGGGGTATAATTCCATATTGGTGATTGTTGATAGATTAACTAAATCAGCCCATTTTCTTTTAGTGAAATCTACATACAATATGGACTAGTATGCTCAACAATATATTAAAGAGAGAGTCAGGTTACATGGAGTGCCAGTTTCAATAGTATCTGACAGAGATCCTAAGTTTACATCTACATTTTGGAAGAACTTACATAGTGTCATGGGAACAAAACTTGCATTTAGTATAACATTTCATCTACAACGTGATGGGCAATCAGAGAGGGTTATTCAGATATTAGAGGATATGTTAAGAACTTATGTGCTAGATTTTCAAGGGAGGTGGGATGCGAAGCTTCCATTAGTGGAGTTTACTTATAATAATAGCTACCAATCAACAATTGGAATGGCGCCTTATGAAGCATTGTATTGAAGGAAATGTAGATCTACAATTAACTGGAATGAAGTTGGAGAACGAAGCCTACTTGGTTCGAAAATAGTTCAACATATTGCTAAGGTAGTGGAGAAGATACGAGAGAGAATGAAGATCGCGCAGAGTAGACAGAAAAGTTATGCAAATAACCAGAGAAAAGATCTAGAGTTTGCCATTGGGGATCATGTGTTCTTAAAAGTAGCTCCCATGACAAGTGTCATGAGATTTGGAAAGAAAGAAAAACTCAGCCCAAGGTATGTCTGCCCATTCCAGATTCTTGAAAGAGTTTGTGATAACGCTTACAGAGTGGTCTTACCTCCGTCATTATCTAGTGTTCACAATGTTTTCCATGTGTCTATGTTGAGAAAGTACATTTCAAACCCCTCTCATGTGTTGAGTTATGAACCATTGGAATTTACTCCTGATTTAGCTTATGAAGAGAAACCAGTACAAATTCTGGATCGGAAGGAAAAAGAGTTGAAAATAAAAAAGATTCGACTTGTTAAAGTATTGTGGAGGAATCTTTCTATAGAAGAGACCACGTGGGAAAGAGAAGAAGAAATGCAGAGCAAGTATCCAGAATTATTTGGTACGTGAAATTTCAAGGATGAAATTTTTATAAGGAAAAAAGGATTGTAATGTCCAATTCTCTCCTACATAGCCAATAATAAGCATATTGCATGAATATACATCTAATCAATGTGCATTATCAAATTATGGCATACAAATAATATGATTGCACGAACATGAATAATTGTTATTATATGCTCCAGTTATGCTTTAACATGCATTAGTACATGAAATATGAGATCAAAGTTTTATTTCTTGATTTAACATATTCCTTAAGTGCCTTTTTGCAATGAAAAGCTCGATATCTCAGTTAAGGAAGATTAATGTGTTGAATGACCATAAAATAAATTATTCGTATTGCTCCATACTTGTTACATTATAAAGTGATTATTTTCCTAAATATTTGCTTTAAATATGTTACATTTGGCTAAGAACTAAAAGTATGCAAAATGGTGCAATTTGATTGGTTGGTTGAATAGGTTACATGAAATCATTCTAAGCTACATTGCACTTGATTATAATACCAAAGTATCAATTTTTGTCATCTCCCTGTCCCATAAATGTGGCTTTTGGCATGAGAAGACACCAAACATGATGCAACCAATCATCACCCTCCACTTACCTCTCTTTGAAATGTCAAATAAGTCATTTTTAGCCATGTTTTCTTGTGGAAGCTCCTCAAAAATGACCAGCCTTCTTCTTCAAAGTTTATCCCAAATTTCTACACTCTCTTACTCACAAAAAAATTAAATTCAATCCATAGGAATCCATAGAACACAAACGAGAACAAATTTTCACCCTTTTAAGCTTGAAAACCGTTGATTTTGGAGTTTAATTCCAATCTAATCAAGGTATATTCTTTTTCAATGTTTCTTATGATGAATTTATGGTATCTTGGATGGTTACATGTTTTAGTATCTTTTTGTATGATTAAAAATTTAAGTGGGTTAGACTTGAAGGCAAAACCAAACTAGTTAAACTAGTTTATAACAAAATTGATAGTCTTGTGAAATATGCTTAATTTACGTATTTCTATTAATATTTTAATGCTTATATTATGTTTGGAAGTTCCTATGAATGATTGAAAACAATAGCAATTAGTTTACTTAATTGAAGGTTACAATCAATTTAAGTTAGAACCGAGTTTACGTGATGTAATTTGAATTGTGTGCATGTTTTAGGGGCTGTCCTAATAAATTATATTTGAATTATTAGTTATTTAATGGATGCCCTAATGTTTAATGTCTTGAATTAGTAGTAAAATATGGAGTATGCATTGTTTTTAAGGTTATGTAATTGATATGTAATTGTTTACAAAAGATTGAAAAGTGCATGCGATTTTAACTAGAATAAACTATATGATTTATAAAAAGGATATTAAATGGTACATGATTTGATTATATTAGGTCTTTAACACATCCTATCTTGCAAAGAGATTGACCTTTTCACTTAGCACAAAGTGGACTTGAGATAAGTTGAAACTTTCATTTGCTGTATCACAAGAATCATATAATGTTGTTCATGTTTTAATGTGATTGTCATTATTTGTCAAATGATGTAATGTGATGCATTTATGGTTCATAAAGTATGATACTGTTAAGAATATAATGAGGTTTTTGAAAAGTAGGTATGGTACTTGATTGATGGTTGGGTAGACAAGGGACGTGGGAGGGATCGACAGACCCAACAAATGATGGCAAATACTTGAGGTTGAAAAATTGGTATAGGAAAGCCAAAGTGAATGAAACAGAACACGGCTAATACCTGATGTTCAAAAACTAAGTATGGAAACCCCGTATTATTTCTCTTATTGGCCAATCCTTATGAACAGGTTCCCAAAACCACGGTCTATCGCTATTAGTTAGGTACCACACTTCAAGGGTCCTAAAGAATGATTTATAAATGAAAGTTATTAAATTGAATAATGTATTTAATCATTTATGTGATTTGCATGTACGCTATTTGTTATTACATTAGTTTCACCTTACTGAGCCTTAGCTCATTAGATTCATGTGATGTAGGTGGAAATGTACAGGTTTAGAGGTTGACTGAGTCTCCAGAGTGACCAGAGAGAGATTTGTTTATATGCCATGTTTCGTGGTGTTTCGTAGTCTTGAAAACTTTGTTTTGTTTTTAAATAAGCCGCTCTGTTATGATTTTATAAACAAATGTTTCAGTTTTGATTTATGTATATGGTGTGTTTAAAATGAAATTAGACAGCAAATGAATTCAAGTTCTTTTCTCTTATAGCAAGAAGGGGAACTTTTATTAAAACCATAGCTCTAGTATTGATGAAAGTTAACACTTCTTGACTTAGTTGTATTAGCTTGTTTAGGTTCTGCAGTTAGGTTAAGGGGTGTTACTTGATGTATAAGATTCGATACTCGAGAGATGGAAGATTATACATGATCATAAAAATAACATAACCTAGGAATCATAGAGTTGAGAAGCTTATGGAACCTTTGTTTTGAAGAAGAATTCATTGAACTTTTGTAAATTTTTATTCTTGAGTTTTTATAGAGATATTGAAATTCATATTGAAACTCATAATCAATTCAGCACTCGAAGGAGGGAATTGATGAGTTTAGGAATTCTTAATTTACATATTTTGTTGACTGTAATTGGTATGTTTTGAAAGGAAGAACATAGGTAATAATTAGGTGAGTCATTCTTTTAGAATTTTTTGCTCATAAGGTGTTCTATTAATTCTAAGAACTCACTCTTATCTTTTGCAATTTTTATATCTACTTTGTTTAATCATCACTTAATTTTCTAGACAAAATTGAGACTATTTGAACTACAATACTTGCTGTAATTTTTGATTACAATCATTGTGGATACTCAACTCAACTCATCGTTGTATTAAAATTTGACACCGTGCACTTGCGGTTTGTAATATATTTTATGAACAAGTTTTTAGCACCATTGTCGGAGATTGTTTTATCATAATTGTATTAATATTGTTATGACTTAGTCATGATTTTTTTAATTTGGATTATTTTTATTTTCTTCCCATATTTTACTATTGTCTTATCTTGCATTGGATTATACATATTTATATGCGTAAGACTAGGAGTCTTGACTTGGATTATTTTGATCCAAAAATCGAGCGGACTCTTCGAGCTATTAGAGCAGCAAAAAGAGTTAACAATCAAGCCATGGTGGATAACATCAACAATACTAATGTGAACGCCAATATTCCATTGCAATAACTACCACCACAACGAGCTATCCGGGACTATTTTCAACCAACCATGAACCAAAATTACTTAGGCACAGATCGACAATTGATAAATGCCAATAATTTTGAGCTCAAACCAACCCTCATTAGCATGGTGCAACAAAATCAATTTGGAGGATCCTAATGCACACTTAGCCATGTTTTTGGAGATTTGTGACACCATCAAAATGAATGGAGTGCCCAATGATGCCATTAGACTTCACTTATTTCCATTCTCACTCTGAGACAAAGCTAGGCTATGGTTACAATCTTTTGCACTATGTGGCATACCGAGTTGGAATGAAAAACATGAAAATTTCTTGTTAAGTACTTTCCACCAAGCAAGACATTTCAACTCAAGAGTGAGATAACTCAATTCGGCCAACAAGATTTTGAGCCACTATATGAAGCTTGGGAGAGGTTTAATGATTTTCTAAGAAGGTGTCCTCAACATGGTTATGAGGATTGGCAGTAGGTACAATACTTCTACAATGGTTTGAACGGGCAAACTCGAACTATAATAGATACTGCCGTAGGTGTGACTTTGATGTCTAAGACCGCAAATGAAGCCCATATTTTGCTTGAGGAGATGGCTACTAACAACTATCAATGGCCTTTCGAGAGGTCTTCCATTAAAAAGGTTGCCGATTTTCTTGAGGTAGATTCATTTACACAATTAGTTGCACAAATTTATGCTCTTTCTAACCAATTTGCAGCTTGGACTTCTAATGGAGCTTCTCAAGGAATGGATTCCATGGCATCTACTATCACTTCATTGAGGGAAACCAAAGGTAATGAACAAGTAAATTTTGTTAATAATCACAATTTTAATTTCAAGGAAAATCAATTACCTACTCACTACCAACTCGGGCTTAGAAATTATGAAATTTTTTCCTACGCCAATAATCAAAATGTGCTTCAACCCCCACCGGGTTACAATAATCCACCATATTCCAACCCTTAAGTAGGTGAGAAAAAGGCATCTTTGGAGAATTTGATCAACACTTTCATTGGCGAGACAAGAGCTCGATTCAATAGGGAATAAACAAAGATAGACAACATTGAGACTCAATTAGGGCAGCTAGCTTCAAGTTTAGGAGCTCAAATGAAATCAATGGAGACTCAAATTGGACAGCTTGCTACTGAATTTAATGCTCAAAACATAAAGGAAACTTTTCAAGTGATATAGAAGTCAATCCAAGGGAGCATTGCAATGCCATTCAACTTTGAAGTGGAACTAAATTCTAACATTGATGATCCAATGACAAGCACTTCTGGTCAAAGTCCTATGGAGGAACAACCAAAGGAAGAAGACAGGCAATTAAATGAACAAACATGGGCTGAGAAGCTAAAATCTACTCCTAACTTTGAAACTTCTAAATTTAATGTTCTTATTCCTTTTCCACAAAGATTTCGAAAAAAAAATATTGATTCACAATTTGCAAATTTTTTGGAAATCTTCAAGAAAATTCATATTAATATTTCTTTTGTAGATGCTCTTGAGCAAATGCCCAACTGTGCCAAATTCATGAAAGATGTGATATAAAAAAAGGTGATTGGTGGAGTTTGAAACTGTGAATCTCACAGAAGAGTGTAGTGCCATTTTAAAGAAATTTTTTTCTCAAAAATTAAAGGATCCAGGGAGTTTTACTATTCCTTGTACCATAAGAGGATTTTTTTTTGATAAAGCATTATGTGATCTTGGAGCAAATATTAATTTGATGTCACTTTCTGTTTTCAGAAAATTAGGAATTGGAGAAGTTAAGCCCATCCACTTGAATTTAAGTGAATAAGTCCAAAGTAAAGCTGGAGTTGAGAACCTTAATTTGACTTTGCCGTTTAAGAAAAAAAATTTGGTTTCCTTGGATATATCGCAAATCATTTTGCAATTGGTGGATAGGTCTCTTACCTATCCAAGATGAGTTTTTGAAGATGTATTGATATAAATAGATAAATTTATATTTTCTTTAGATTTTGTGGTGTTAGATATGGAGGAAGACCAATAAATTCCTTAAATTCTTAGTCGACCATTCCTTGCTACCGGGCGTGCTTTAATTGATGTACAACATGGTGAATTAACTCTAAGAGTTAATGAGGATGAAGTGATGTTTATTATTTATCATGCATTGAAGTTCCAAGAGGAACCACATACTTGTAATATGATTGAAATGTTAGAAATTTGCTTGCATGATCATTTTCAAACAAATTCCTACCGAACCTTTAAAGCAATGCATTGTTCATTCCATAATGCAAGGTAATCACCATGATATTGATAATCAAGATTTAATGCATTACTTGCTCTTTCTTAAATCAGGAAAGATGGAGTTGAAGAAGGATAAATGCAAGGAAACAATAGGGGATACCACAATCAAGGAACAAACAATATCACCAGAGTTGAAAGCACTTCCCGAGCATTTGCGGTATGAATTTCTAGGTGCTAACAACACGTATCTGGTAATTATTTCAGCATCCTTATCTCCTTTAGAGGTTGAGAAATTACTTCATGTTTTAAAAGAGCATAAATCTACGATTGGTTGGTCAATTTCTGATTTAAAAGATATTAGTCCTTCAATTGCCATGCATAAAATCTTAATGGAAGAATCTTACAAACCATCTATTGAATATCAACGTAGATTAAATCCTGCAGTGAAAGAGGTTGTAAGAAATGAATTCTTAAAATGGTTGAATGCTGGAATTATTTATGCAATTTCTGATAGTTCTTGGGTAAGTCAGGTTCAAGTAGTTCCAAAAAAAGGTGGCATGGCCATAATTCAAAATGATAACAATGAATTGATACCAACAAGAATGGTCACAGGTTGGAGAGTATGTATTGATTATAGAAAACTCAACAAAGCTACTCATAAAGACCATTTTCCCCTTTCATTTATTGATCAAATGTTAGAACGACTTGCAGGGTATCAATATTATTATTTTCTTGATGGTTATTTGGGGTACAATAAAATTATCATAGCATTCGAAGACCAAGAGAAAACATTCACATGCCCTTATAGTACTTTTTCTTTTCGAAGAATGCTATTTGGATTATGTAATGCCCCAGCCACATTTCAAATATGCATGATGACAATTTTTCATGATATGGTGGAAAACAGAATGGAAATTTTTATGGATGATTTTTTAGTTTTTGGCTCCTCATTTGATATATGTCTACATAATCTTTCTCTTGTTTTGCAAAGATCTGAGGAGACTAACCTTGTTTTAAATTGAGAAAAATGTTATTTTATGGTAAAAGAATATATTATTTTGGGCCACCGAGTGTCCTTCGAAGGACTTGAGGTGGACCGAGCAAAAATTATTGCTATTGATAAACTTTTACCACCAATCAATGTGAAAATTATTTATAGTTTTTTGGGACATGCCAGGTTTTATAGAAGATTCATTAAAGATTTTTCAAAAATTGTAAAACCTTTGTGCAACCTTTTGGAAAAAGATAAGCCATTTGACTTTAATGTTGATTGCTTACAGGCCTTTGATCACATCAAGAAGGCTCTCATCTCAGCTCCTATTATGGTGGCACCAGATTGGACCCAACCATTTGAACTTATGTGTGATGCTAGTGATTATGCGGTTGGAGCAGTATTAGGACAAAGAAAAGATAAAATTTTCAGGGTAATTTACTATGCAAGCTGAACATTTGATGATGCTCAACAAAATTACTCCACAATTGAAAAAGAATTATTAGCCATTATTTTTGCATTTGATAAATTTTATGCTTATCTTGTAGGTACGAAGGTGATAGTGTATACCGATCATGTTGCTATTAGGTACCTTTTTGTCAAAAAAGATGCAAAACCAAGGCTAATCCGGTGGATATTCCTTCTTCAAGAATTTGATCTTGAAATCAAAGATAAGAAAGGAAGTGAAAATGTGGTGGCGGATCACTTATCGAGGTTGGAGCAAAAAAATGAGAACTTTGAAGGGCCAATTAAAGAATTTTTCCTAGATGAGTTTATTTTAGCAATCAAAGATAATTTACCTTGGTATGCAGATTTTGTAAATTATCTTGTAGGTGGATTATTGCCATCGGACCTCTCTTATCATCAAAAGAAAAAATTCTTACATGATGTGAAATCATATCTATGGGATGATCCCCTTACTCTTCAAATGGTGTTCAGATTCTGTGATTCGAAGATGCATTCCAGTGGAGGAAACAAATAAAATTCTAAAGCATTATCATTCATCCCCATGTGGTGGTCATTTTGGACCTACAAGGACAACTTGTAAGGTATTGCAATCTAGTTTTTATTGGCCAACTTTATTTAAGGATTGTTATTCTTTTGTGTAGACATGTGACCGGTGTCAAAAGGATGGAACAATTACTAGACGCCATGAGCTTCTTTTGACTAACATGATGGAAGTTGAACTATTTGATGTTTGGGGGATTGAATTAATGGAACCATTTCTTTCATCAAATGGTCGATCATACATTTTGCTTGCTGTGGATTATGTCTCCAAGTGGATAGAAGCAATTGCCACACCTACAAATGATGCCATGGTAGTGCTTAAATTCTTGCACAAACATATTTTCACTCATTTTGGCACACCTAGAGCAATTGTAAGTGATGAAGGTTCTCATTTTTGCAATAAAATATTTAATAACCTTTTGACTAAGTATGGTGTAAGACACAAGGTAGCTCTTGGATACCGTCCTCAATCAATGGACAAGCCGAAATCTCAAACTGGGAAGTGAAGCAAATCCTTGAGAAAATAATAAGCGTTAATCAAAAGGATTGGACACATAAGCTTGATGATGCATTACGGGCATACCGCACAACATATAAAACTCCTATAGGTATGTCTCCTTATCGATTAGTTTATGGAAAACCTTGTCACCTCCCCGTCGAGCTAGAACATAGAGCATATTAAGATATACAATAATTAAATTTTGATACAAAGGCAATTGAAGAAAAAAGATTGTTGCAACTCAATGAAATGGAGGAATTTATGCTTGATGCCTATGAAAATGCTAAAATTTATAAAGAAAAAAAAACAATGGCATGACAAAATGATCTTGAGAAGGGAATTTCAACCCAGACAACTTGTGTTGTTTTTTAATTCTAGATTAAGACTTTTTCTGGGGAAATTGAAATCTATATGGTCCAGTCCTTTCACTGTCAACATGACATTTCCATTTGGAGTGGTTGATCTCAAAGGTAAGGATGTCACATTATTTCATGTTAATGGTCAAAGGTTGAAACATTATTACAGAAATAAAATTTTGAAGATGTCTAATCTTCCAATTGGGGAAGCAACATAAGGTATTCGATTTCAGTCTAGCTAAAGATTTTAAACAAAGCGCTTCTTGGGAGGCAACCCAAGTTTTCTTTTCTTGTTTTCGTGTGTGTTGTTTTAATTCTTTTAATTCGTGTGTTGTTTCATATCATGATGATTATTTCTTGATATTTTACTCATTTTTGCAGGCTAAACATTGAAAATACAAAAAAAAAAAAACAAAAAAAATAGGGTTTCAATTACGAAAGAACATCACCCATTTTCAGAAAAGTCCTCTAATTTTACAATTCTCTCAATCATTGAGAACAATGCTTATATTAAAGTTTAGGGGGAGTTTAGGATAATTGTTTGTTGTTTGAGATGTTTAATGCTTGTCTGTAGCTTGTTTTTGGTTAATGCTTGTTTATAGCTTGTTTTGGTTCATTGACTTGTTTAGTTTGTTGATTGTCAAGTTTAGTGATAAACAATATGCATGTTTTAAAAAAAATTGATATTAGAATATGTATGTTTGTATACATGTCTAAACATCAAAAATTAGTTTTATTTACTTTATGAGTTCTTTGAATCTTGATGTACTAAGTAGTTTGTTGAGTTACATTTAATTATTTAGAGATAGTTTATAAGGTCTAATTATTTCCTAAATGATCCCACCAACCTCTAGAACTTGTTTGATCACTAGTTGAGGTGAAAATCCTAGGTGGAATAGTATTAAGGAGATGATTTAGGCCATTTGTTGACCTTTTGAGCCTTTCAAGCTAACCTATGCTTAAATTATTCCCTAGTGTCCCCTCTTGACCCTATTGAAACAATACTTTGGACACCCTATACACATTATTGACCTTTATGAACAAAAAACCAATATTCTACCATTTTTTCATCTTATTTACGTAATCATTCTTGAATGAATTGTTGTATTAAAAAAAAAGAAAAAAAGCAAAATTGAAGAGACGAAAAGATTGAAAAATGATGACCATGAAGAGATTATGAACTCCCTAAAACAACCATTACAAACAACAAAAGAAATAAGTTTGGGGGTAATCCTAGATCAAAAATAAGAAAAATAGGATGTTCAATAAAGAAAAATGAAGGGATTGATGAAGAAGTTGGTGCTCATTCATAAAAGTTTTAGTATGATTATGTAAAATGGGTAATTTTTAGCTACAATTTTTCATATATTCCTACCATTATCCAAGCCTCACAATACAAGTTTTGGAAGTCCTTTTGATCTTTGGCGCTATGATTTACCTACATTAATAGAGACTACTATGAAAAATAAGCCTATGGAGCTTGGTAAGCACTTCAAAAGTGGATCAAATACGAGTAGTTAACTTTATAAATCTATCTGGATGATAAATGAAAGTTGATAAACTACAACTTTCACACTCACACACATAAGACCATGAAGTTAAGCGAAACCAATATAGATGTTAACATGTAAACTTGGCATATTTTTCTAATCTTTTGAGATGATATGTTAGGAAAATCTTTGTTGACGTTATTGAAAATTTTATGTTTAATGCTTGAGGACAAGCAAATCTTCAATTTTGGGGGTATTTGATAAGTTGATTTTATACCAACAATTCATATATCTTTTGATTAATATTTGATTTTGTTTTCAAGTATTTTTTCTAATTTTTATGCATTTAGTTTGAAATCTTGTAGGTAATGATAAAAGGAGAAGAAAATGGAAAGAAATAAAAAATTTGGTTGAAATGTTAAAGAATCCGTATTGTGGTGCTACTGATGGCAGTGTTGGTATTTCAATCATAAGTCTATGCTACAATATCATATTGATGTGATTTTTAATCCAATAGAAATCCAAGAAATAGATATACAATTTTTATGCTTACCGCAAAATCCAGTTTCTACTATTTCAATGAGAATCATCAAGTTCAAAAGTCAACACTGGACTGAAAATTTCTTGTATGATATATCTCGGTATTTTAAGCATAACTCTCTACACAGATATTCTATTGAGATGATTCATGATGATATAGAAATATAAGGGATAGGGATACAAATCGTATGAGTTACTAAAAGCTTGTTTGGCTTAGAAAGTAGTGAAAATATAGTTTAAAGAGGCTGCATATGCTATAGAAATAGGTTTTGGGTAGAAAGTTTAGTGCCTAGCTATGTCTAGCTGTCTAGTTAGCGTCTACGCATTGCCACATGGATAAAAGGGGTAAAATAGATTTTTAGCCCTCGTTAGGGCATCTCCTATCTAATTTTAAGGACTCCGAAGAGCCTCCAAAGATATTCTTAGATGTGAAAAGTTGTTTTTGACAGAAGGAGTGCCGCTAGACAGAAGAAGCAGATTTTTGAAGACAAGGAAGCTATTCTTAGAGATAATAAGAGTTTAAACCAGTCCTCTTACTTCACAGATTGGTGAAAATTTTCCATATTCCTTCTTATGTATTTTTTGATGTTATATTCATAGATAATGAACTAAACTTTTCTTTCTAGAGGATGATGTAACCTTATTTGATCCTATGTTTTGAATTCCAAACAATATTAGTTCAAGTTATGCATCTTGTTTGTGTTATCTTGCCTAGTATTGTATCTTATTATTTAGCCATTAATTGAGAGTATTTGATATATGGGATTCGATACTCAAGAGAGGAAAAATTATACATGATCATAAAGATAACATAACCTAGAAATGATAGAGTTGAGAAGCTTATAAAACATTTGAAGTTTTGAAAAAGAATTCATTGAACTTTTGTAGAATTTTATTTTTGAGTTTTTATAGAGATATTGAAATTCATATTGAAACTCATAATCAATTTGGCACTTGAGAGAGGAAATTGATGAGTTTAGGAATTCTTAATATTTTTGGATTTTAATTAAAATGAGGCCTGCAAGTCTCACCTTTCTATATTTTATTCTTAATGTACTTCTATCTTCCTCCTATGTATCTTTTCTTGGAATTATTCTAAGGTTTCTTGTAGTTTTAGCAAATGTAATGAGAGTAGAATTAGGTGGTGAGGTTAATCTTTTTATAATTCGGCGGACGTTACAAGAAGATTGAATGAAGACAGAGGAAAAGCGAGGAAACAAAGCCCATGAATGTATGGGATATATTTTATAATAGATAGGTCTATTTGCATTTCAATTATCACCTTAGATTGACCTAGATCCACTTTGGCTCGAATGAATTGCATAGGATTAAAGGCTCATGATCATCTATTTATTTTAAGATGTATGTGATATATATTGTGTTTATTTAATGCTTTCTTATGATGTATTCTTGTCATCGTTAGGATAGTGAATATTAATAAACAAGAAAAGAAAACGATAAAACCTTGTATAATAAATCTAGTATGACCCTCACTTGAAAATATTTCAAGTTGAGAACATTTATTAGTTCGATATCAAGCGTAAATGAGCAATATTAGGTAGGACCCAATCATCCATACCTTCCATCAAAAGTAGTGGCATGCCGATATACTACCACATTTAGTCCGTTAGCCATGAGTTGTGGGATGTGCTAAGTGTAGGTAAGTTGTGACCACTACTAAGCATTGATATGCCCATGGGATGAACTCGTCTTTATTGTTGGCCATGAGTCATGGAACGTTTAGATGCTCCATCTACATAGATGTTTGATGGGTAATACTTGACACTTAGTACTATATGGGCTCATAAAATTAGGATGTGTGGGAAGAGGTGAGGTAAAATAGCTTGAGGGTTGCATAGGAATGCAATTACTAATGTTGTTAGCTACCTTTTAGTTTCGTTGTATGAGCTCATAAAATTGGGGTGTATGGTAAGGCTAGTTGGACCTCAAGCCCACTAAGAAATTATATTTTCCGAATTTCCATCTAGATGGTGATGGGATTTGAATAAAATAGCGTGAGACATTTATGATTAAAGATCATATCATAAATGGATATTAATTGAATGAATGCTTAAATTTCTGCCTTACATAGGATAATGGTTATCGCTAGTGATTCCACATAGGATAATCTAGACAAATAAACAAACTTACCAGCTCAATATAGATGTTTGTCACCATTGTGGATATTTAGGGCATAAAAAGAGGAAACACAAGTATTAACTTGCTTAGTTGAATTAGAAGGGGTTCTAATTCAAGTTTATACATTATTGATATCAACCATTAAGGATGATAAATTTTTTCTTGGATATTGGATATCGGATATGATCCCATCTTTGCAAGGGGTTGCCATAGATGATAAGAAAAATGGAGACTAAGATAAAGGATGATCTTTAAGCTTGAGAATAAAGTAAGTGTTGCTTTATTAGCTATAGGAATGATCCACTTAAGTCTGGATGGAATTAAAATAGTATTAGTTAATTATCTTTGCTACATTAACAAATAAACTATACAATCCCAACATTCCATGCTATATAATCAATAAAGTAATTTGAGAATTAGATAATCAAAATAGTGCATACTTGTGGTAAGCTAGAGGTTTAGCATGGAAGAATCCTATGAGAGATTCTTGTTTATAAGTCATGAGATTTTTCTTTCGAAGTTCTCGTCCCTAAAGACTTTTGAAAAAAGAGAAATAATGACTCACATGTTTTATACATCCTTGAAAGAAAACATAAAATATGCAAATCTATGTATATGATTTGATATCAGAAATGCTCTGAGTATTATGAGCAAATATCAATCAATTCAATGCGAAAAGCATTGAAAACCGTAAATAAGATCTTTAGTACTTATGAAGCACTAAGAATTTCTTCTTGGAGTATGGCTATGGAGAACTGAAACTTAGATACTTCATCTAACTTTTAGTCTAAAGTAGATAACTTGAAGTCTATATCTAAATTCGTGTTCATCCTAAATGGTGGGACGGTTAGTTGGAAAGAGTTCCAAGCTTGTAACAACTGTGGATTCCACCACCGTGATTGAATATATCAGGGCATACGATGCTGTAAAAATGGATTATTTGGATAAGAAACTTAATCCAAGTGTTAGATGTAGTTCCAGCCATTGTTGATTGAGTACTGGAGTACTGCGATAACAATGGGGGCTATTGCACAAGCAAAGAAGCCAAGGTCTCATCAAAGGATCCAAGCAGAAATAGATTAGCGATACTGTGATTTTGAAAATTATTGGTAAAGGCAACATCAATTTGGAAAGATTTGCCTTGGTAGAAAACATAGCAGACCTACTGATTTAACCCTTTATATAAGTATTTGAAGGACATCTGGGGAAGATGGACCTTAATACGAGGGTAATTATCTCTAGGGCAAGTAGGAGATTGTTAGAGTAGTGCCCGGTGAGCCAATTGATCTGACTATTTTTATACTCTTATGAATCATTCTTATTTATATTAATATTATTTAAATAACAATCTTTATCTTAAATTCATCATAAGAATTAGATAAAGTCCTTAGATCACACATAACTATGGGGTGTGGTTCTGCATATGATGGTGATCGTGGAATATGCCTCTAAGGCTGTGATCTTAAAATATTCCAAGTCAAGGATCAATGAGATGGGATATCAATGATCCCATTAAAACTTGCGCATACGATGTAGGCTCGAAAGGAGGATGCCTCGTTCCATAGGTATTGGTATGGAGACACTAGTGCATGTATGCGGGTGCTTGCTGGGAACAGGTACACTGAACAACCCCACCTGAAAATTTCCAATTGACAATATTCTATTATTGAATGAGAATTTTCTCGTTATGATAGTGTAAGAATTAGTCCTTGGACTTGAGGCACCATGGTAACCTTGTGCATAACATGTTGTACTTTGATGTATTTCCCGATTGCATGATAATCACAAGGGTTTTATATTGGGTGTAACATCTTCATGTATGGAGATTAATGAGAAGCCAACAAAAGATCCGTCACCTATCTAGATAAAAAAATGAATCTCCTATGTGTTGCACTGTACTTGACTCTAAAATCCTTGGCCAAGGTTGGATGGAAATTAGACGTAAGGTTTTCTAATTATTCATTATCGTGTCAAGCTACTAGGAATGGGAATTTTTAGGTGGGGTTGTTCAGTGTACTTGTTCCCAGCAAGCATATGCATACATGTACTAGTGTCTCCACACCAATACCTATGGAACAAGGCATCCTCCTTTCGAGCCTGCATCGTATGAACAAGTCTCAATGGGATCATTGATGTCCCATCTCATTGATCCTTGACTTGGAATGTTTTAAGATCACAGTCTTAGAGGCATATTCCACGATCACCATCATATGCACAACCATGCCCCATAGCTATGTGTGATCCAAACACTTATCTAATTCTTATGATGAATTTAAGATAAAGATTGTCATTTAAATGATATTAATATAAATAAGAATGATTCACAAAAGTATAGGAACAACCAGATCAATTGGCTCACCGGACATTACTCTAACAATGAGACACCCAAATATGTGGGTTAGCCTTGTATTTCCAAATATTAATGTTTATACGAAGGCCTTAATGCAACACTCTATTAAGAATAGTTTTCAACTACTCTTTGAGAAAAATAAAATAATTAGAGTGATTGCAAAGTGCAAGAATCTTTGTGGGAGGTAAATACATGCCAGTTGCATAGGAAAGTCTACTTCTATCGGACTAAGAGTATAAAAGGGGAGCCTCATAGATGTCCTAGGAAGTGCCAATTCTACATTCCTAGCTAATAGATTTTTGCAAACTTTATGGATGACCCTAATATAACCTTAATTCATTTGGAAAGCTGGTTAGGAGAGAGGTTAACATTTATGAACACATGCAAAAATCTATACAAGGCTAAAAGAAAGGTAATTGAGGCAGTATAAGGCAATGCCAAAGAACAGTACTATAAGCTCAGACACTACTGTAAGTAGATTTTGAAAAAGAATCCTGGTTCAACAGTTGTGGTCAAAGTAGAAGGTCCTCCACTCTACATAAATCCCATATTTTAGAGGATTTTTATACTTTATGATGCTCAAAAGATGAGATTTTTACTTAGGTGTAGACTTATAATAGGACTTGATGCATGCTTTCTTAAGGTTCCATATGAGGATCGGTTAATGGCTACAATTGGAAAGGATGGGAACAATAAAATGTTACCATTAGCAATGGCAACGGTTAAGTGTGAGTGTGGGGATAGTTGGACTTGGTTCTTGGAGCTACTTTTGAGTGCAATTAGGAATGCAGAAGAAATGAAATGGACATTCATATCAGATAGACAAAAAAGCTTGGTTGAAACTTTTGAACCCAAATGCCCAATGTAGACCATAGGTTTTGTGTGAGGCATTTTTATGCCAATCAAGCTTAGATTTAAAGATAATACATTGAAGAACTTAATATGGGCAGCTACTAGTTCCTACTTGGAGGAGGGGTTCAATGAAAACATGAATCTAATCAAAGAATTGTCAGTAGAAGCATATAAGTGGTTGGCAAGCATTCCACCTCACTTATAGTGTAAGTTTAAGATGTTCACTAGGCATAAATGTGATACGTTAAGCAATAATTTGTGTGAATCATTTAACAACTACATAAAAGAAGCCAGGGAGCAACCAATTTTTAACTATGCTTGAGATGGTGAGGAGGCAACTAATATGCAGACTTTAGCAAAAGTTAGAATGGATTGGAAATATAATGGAAAAGTATGTCCAAGAATTCAAGACAAGTTGGATCAGAATAAAACAAAAGTACTAAACTTTAAGTCATTTCTTGCTCGAGAAGGTATACAGGAAATAGTTGGAGGCAACACAACATATGTGGTTGACTTGAATAACCACACATGCACGTGTAGGGTTTGGAATGTAACTGGCTTACCTTGTGTTCATGCAACATGTGCCATATTGATAGAACACAAATCCTATCCCGGACCCCAAGAATTAGAGTGAAGAAAATCAAGAAGCAGATCTTAATGAAAGGATAATGCCTCCACCATACAAAAGGCAACCTAGGTGACTTAAAAAGGCAGGCAAAAAAAACATGATGAAATTAGCAATAGAGGAAGGGTGGAAAGAAGGGGGACATTGATGACATGTTCAAATTATGGAGAAAACACTTACACTAAGAAAATATGCAAGAAGCCTCAAAGAGAAAAACAACCAAAAACAAGCCAGGTAAAAACTTGAACCAAATATATATGCTTATATCATGCATTATTCATATAATATTATTTTAGTACATATGTTTTATATCATGCTTTATTCTTTTCAATATTGTAGGATTCTACTAGTGTAGGAACTAACTCAACACCCTTAGTTGTTCAAAGTCAGAGATCTATAGTGACTATTGCATCAATTAATTCCACAAGCAGAGATAGAGGCAAAAATTTGAGAGGTAGAGGCCGAGGCAAAAAATTGAGAGGCAAATGATTATGCACAAATTTGAGAGCTAGAGGCACAAGTATTGATGATGCTCAAGTATGGAAGCTTTAAGCAATGGAATGGGAAAGAGAAAAGGAAAGGGAATAGGCAAAAGTAATAGTCCCATTTGTGGACATGACAATTGGAATGGGATAGGATTTTCCACTAACAAGCAATTTATACCAACAATTCAGGTAGGTATAAACATTTATTTGATTTTGTACTCATTCTAATAACATTTATTGACTTATTTTGCCATTCCTATTATAAGGCCCAAGTATTAGTACTAGTGGAGTTCCTACTACAAGAATGGTGTGCCACTTTTATATAACTTCATTGTGTACTAGTTCCAACATAATATATTTGTTATTCATTTCTTTTTTTCCTTAAACAAGTCCAGAGGAAAATGTAGTTCTTAAGAGTTAATTGTAGCACTTATGTTTTTTAGTTATCCACTGATTTTTTGTTGATGTTGGGAAATACATTGTGTAGGAAATTTGATATCTTCTCGTATATTTTGGCATAAAAAGTTTGTTGATATGAGGAAGGAATTTACTGTAATTTCATATCTTGCATATGTTTTTAGCATATAAAGTTTATTGATATTGAGAAGAAATACACTTATTTTTGTCAAGTATTTATGGACTGCTTTTGGCAATGACATTTTTTTTATGACTAATGCATTTTCTTCAATTTTTGTTTCTCTGCATGTGTGTGTATTAGGGGTGGAGGGAGCTTCAAAATTGTGTAAGCGCCAATATGGTAATCTTGAGAACTTAGATTGAACAAATTGAATAGAATGACAAGATTGGCTATATGAGTATTCATTTGTATTTTACATTTGAAAGGAATCTTTGTTTTTCCTTTTGGATTTTTGAAGAATTCAACTGATAACTATGTGGATTAACTCTACAAAACATGTTACATGTTTATTAAAATATGATATAATCTGCTGCCCAATTTTTTCTTAATATCCTGAGTGTTGTTACAAGTGTTGTAACATCTAGATAGAATATGCAACGAAAATAAAAAGATAAACATTAGGATTTTTACGTACTTCAAGTACTACGTACTCTACTACATGAGGCCACGCCCAGAGAAAAAAATAATCTACTAATTAGTAACAATTTATATAATACATCTCATGGAATTAAAATAATTTAAAGACTCCCTCTTTAAATGAAGACCATCTTATGTATTCCACTAATTAGTTGTTCATGCAAGCTCCCCTCGACTTAAATCAGCACTGCTAGATTCCTTCCAACTCTGAACTCTTTCAGATGGCTGATCCGGTCTTCTCCCAAAAACCTTCACATTATTTTCCCTAAGAATGTATTTGAGTAATCAGCACTGCTAGACTCCCTCCAACTTTGAACTCCTTCAGAAGGCTGATGCGGTCATCTCTCAAAAACTTTTTTCACCTTTTTCTCCTGAAGAATGTATGTGAGTCAAAATTGCCTCACCTTTGAATCACTTTCATGGCACTATTCAGTTTATCCACTTAGTTTCTTCAATATTGAGACTTGGTATATATGCACCCGTATATTTCCATCTGAATCCCCCTTAAAATTGAGTCTTGATTGCTGCATATCTGAAATGTATTGATTTCTTGATTTATTGCCTTATCCATAAGATTATTCAAATCTTCTCTTATCTTATCAAAACAAATTAAGAATATCTTTAGTTTCAGCACATTTATCACACATGTGACTTTACTAAATACCTAAAATAAATATTACAAAAATCTATGAATTATGGAAACCTGCCCAGAATAATTATAATTAATTAAAATAATTAATTAATTAAATACTGTTCTACTAGTATTGCAACATCTCTCACAACATTACTTGCAACACCTAATTTCTGTGCAGAACTCTAACTTCCATAAATGACAATCTTTTTTGACACTAATAATCTCCCCCTTTTGGCATTTTTGGTCCAAATCAACTAAAGCTCCCCTTAAAACTCAAATGTAGGTTTTCAAAATTCAGTATAAAAAATAACATCAAAATATCAAAATGTTGTAACATAAATATTGCAACACTTTCACTTATCACATCCCAAAAAGGTATTGGTGCTACTCCCTCTGCATATTTGAACCAAATATAAAAACAGATAAAAATCCATCAAAGCATAAACCGAAGATCAAATGCAAATGTTTTGAGTACAGATATAATGATCACAGTAGAAAGCATTTGCAAAAATAAAAAATAAAAGATGATTAATCATCTTCATTAGCATCTGCCTCTGTTTCCTAGGATCTTCATCTTGCTTCCCTTGAGCTTGTGTTGGATCTTCATCTTGCTCCCCCTGAGCTTGTGCAACTGCACTTGATTATCCCATTTTTTGACAAAAAGTGGCCAAAGATGGATCATTGGATGTGAAAGGCCTTTGCTCATTATCAACTTAAGAACTTCTGCTTCTTTCTCAATCCAATATTATATTTGCTTATGAGCTTTAGCAAGCTCAACTTCCAACCACAATAACAAAGCAGAGGATGCTGTAACATTCTGTGGCATATTTGATCCAACACCTATAGCTGACACATTTTCTTTAGCAGGTTGAGGGAGATCATTGATGTGAGTCCTACGAAATAATCTGTAGGAAGCACGTATAGGCCCTGGAGGATTTTCCAATACTTTTGATCCCTTCTTCACAAAACCTTGAGAGGTTAGCAAACTGTAAATCAAGGAAAGAAAAAGAAGTATACCATGAGTAGATTCAAAACCACCCAAATGTCCAATTGTCTTGAAAATCAGCTTCCCTATATTATAAGCCCAATTAGATGCAATGCAATAAAGCAAAATTATTTGTTCTTTCACAACCACAGTAGTGTTTGTCGTAGGAGTCTAGTTGTAAATGACAATTTTATGCAGTAAGGCATACAAAAGAGTCAAGTTTTTAGCTCAAAATTTTTCTTTGTTAGTGGGCCATTTCCTAATTGTATTCCAACTTAAATCAACAAAAATCTCATCCATGCATTTTTTCAATTCATTTTCCCCAACTCTAGGTGTTCCCAAGAAGTCATTTATGATATCAGTAGTAATGTGATAGATTTATTTCCTAACTTAAACTTTACCATATTTTGTTGAATTTGGATTATTTAACCTCGTAGGTAAATTGCAATAGAACTCATGTATCATCCGTCTCACATATGGAGTTGCTTTAGTAACAGATCCTAACAGACCCCTTTACTCCAAAACATCAACAAGATGATCACCCATATGAATTCTTCTTTCTGATAAGATTTTATTTTGCACCTCTTTATCTAACAAATTTTTGTTTGCAAAAGAATAAAAGACAGATAAGTAAGAATTTCCTACTTCAATTTCAGAATCAGATGGAGCTTGCATCTCTATTTTCTCTACTTCAGAGTCTGTCTCTTGCCTAGATGTTGCAACACCTTCTGTAATATCTTGTGCAGCATCTTCACTGGACTCTAACTTGTCTTGCATTCCTTCTATAGTATGCAACTTTATTTGATATTCAGAAGATTCTTCTGTTGATTTAGATGAGTCCCTTGAAGAATATGGTTCACTAGGTCCAGCACCAAACTTAGGGCTTGAAGCAAATGCCCCTTTTTCGTCTTCTGATTCAGAACTTGACCATACCATCTTGGACAATAGTCAATATAAGATGGTCACCCTCAGATGCAAAATTTATATGTGCCCTCTTTGTCCCATTTTTTATCTTCTAAGAAAGTCAGCACCATTTTGGAAGAGGGTTTGACCCAAGAAAAAATTGGAATTGATCGCGTAGATGATGAAATTTGTTGTGATTCCATTTCTATCATTTCTTCGACGCTGTTACTAAGTGTTTCAACATCTTCTTTATATTTCTTTCCAGAATCAGGACTGAACTCCATGGAAAGACCTTGGGCTTTAGATGTTTCACATGGAAATAGATGCGGAGGTGAAGATTGCTTACCAAAAATTTCTCCAGCATCTTGATTTTCTTCAACATCAGACTGAGGTACGGGCCAAGGGAGCAATAGTGGTGAGTCTAGTCTTGGAGGAAGAACTTGTAAGGTGTAGGACATGGGTATTCATTTCTTCTTCTTTCTTGTCAAGTTTACTTCACCATGTTTGCCAGTGTCTCACTTCTTATTTCGCCATTGTTCTGCAATACACACTTAGGGCAAAAGAAAATAGTACCAAAGCAATTTGAAAAATGCAGCAGAAAGAGAAAGTGAACTAGGGTGAAAATGAGTAAAAGTGAGGATGTTGTGGCATTTATAACTCATGATATCAAAAACCTTAATTTCTGCCCAAATGTTGTGATAAATATTAAAAAGATATTAATTTCAGGAATAAATATCAATAACATCTATTTTTTCATTTAGTTTTCACACCACATATATCACTCTCCTAGAATAAAGAAGTTAGTTGGGAGATTGATCATTATCTAAGATTTTATCATAAAATCAAATCAAATCAACCATCAATCACTGCCCCAACTCAAATATGGAATGTTCCTAAAAATATGCCTGAATATGATGCAATTATTTCAAATCAAATACTACAAAATCACACAAAATATATAGAATGAGAAGTCTGACCAATGGAGGTTCTTGCTCAATGTTCTCATACCACACCAGTCAGTAAACTACATGAACTGTGAATCTTAATCATAGATTTTCAAGCATGATGGATTTAACTAGTCATTAGCTTTCAATCTATTCCAAGATGTAGCTTTTTTCACATGTTTTTTTCTTTTTAACATATTCAAGAAAATACATAATTTAGCTACATATGACTAGCTCCACTCCTATGGATATGTAGCTTTTTCTGTCAAAAGCCTCCAATCATGTCAAAGAATAATTAAAACACATATTTGGGAAATTTTCATGATTCTAGTACACATCTATTTTTTAGTAAAAATCAAAGATGATTTATTGAATTTTAAACAGTTTGTGCCAGTAATGTAGATGATTCTAAATGCAGAATGGCTAAGAGACAAATACAAAAATGCATGAAGTCCTAATTTTTTTTTAAACTGATACATGAAAATGTTGTATCTAGGTGTTGCAACATTTCTATTGATCATACCATGCATGAGGTGTTGTAACACTATATATGACACTTCTTATAATACACAGACTGCAAGGGACTGTTTTAATGCATCAAATAGTTGAGAGTCAAAGGCTTTGGTAAAAATATCAGCTAAATGATTCTCAATTGTAACATAATTAATGGTCACAAACTTTCTCTCAACTAATTCCCTTATAAAATGGTGTCGGATATCTATGTGTTTTGTTTTTGAATGTTGGACAAGATTTTTGTTCATGAAGTAGTTAACAAATTCTTTAGATTTTAAATCAACAAACTTATTCAATTTTTGTTGAGAGGTAGGACTAAATACTATGTCATTAACATAGATTTGTGCAATGGTGATACCATACTTAAATCTATTGATGAAAAGTATTTTGTCTACTCCTCCTCTTTTATACCCTTTTTCAATAAAAAAGTTTGTCAATCTTTCATACCAAGCTCTCGGAGCTTGTTTAAACCATATAAAACCTTTCTTAATTTGTAAACATGGTTGGGGTAATGAGGATCTTCAAATCCCTTGAGTTGTTCAACAAAAACTTCTCCACTAAGAAAATCATTTAGGAAATCACTTTTGACATCCATTTGTTGAAGTTTGAAACTAATATGACATGCAATGGCCAAAACAAGTCTAATAGATTCAAGTCTTGTAATAGGGGCAACGGTTTTATCAAAATCCATCCTCTCCACTTGAGTGTACCCTTGAGCCACTAGCCTAACTTTGTTTCTAGTTATGTTACCAAATTCATCAGTTTTATTCTTGAAAATCCATTTGGTACCAATAACATTAATATTTTTTGGCCTAGGGACTAATGTCCAAACATCATTTTTAGAAAATTGTTCAAGTTCTAGTTGCATGGCATTGATCAAAATTCATCTACCAAAGCCTCTTTCACATTCTTTGGTTCAAAAAGAGAAGTGTAAAATATAAATCTTACCATATCTTTATAGTTTACCTTATCTTTATCTCGTGTTCTCATACTTTTTGACATACCTCCAATGACTTGATCAGTAGGATGATTTTTCTGAATTATGCCTGATGGCTCCTTTCTAACAGTTTCAAAAATATTAAAACTTTTAGTTTCTTCTTCAGATTCTGAGGATGGTGCAGCATCCAGAGCAGCATCAATAGATGTTATTTATGATATTGCAACATCTGGCATTTCAACATCAGTTTTGACTTTTTCTTCCTAATCAGTTTTTGTTTCTTCACAAAGAATGATGATTTACTTTTCATGTGAATTTCCGATAAAGTCATGAAAATCATCAATTACAACATTGAAGGATTTAATAATAGTACGTGTTCTCATGTTATACACGTTATACGATCAACTATTTGTTGAATAACCAATAAAGATTCCTTCATCACTTTTGGAATCAAACTTCCCCAAGTGTTCTCGATCATTGAGTATGTAACATACACTACCAAATACATGAAAGTGAATGAGATTGAATTTCTTACCTTCCATATTTCATATGAAGTCACTTTAGTACTTGGTCTCAAGTGTACACAGTTAGTGGTGTAACATACTATGTTCAATGCTTCTGCCCACAACCTTCGTGTAAGTTTCTTTGAATTTAACATTACACATGCCATTTCCTAGAGTGTTCTATTTTTCATTTTCACAACACTATTTTGTTGTGGTGTTTTAGGAGTAGAGAACTCATGAAAGATACCATGTTTGTCATAATAATTAAAGAAAATAGAATTCTCAAATGTTTTTCCATGGTCACTCATTTTTGCAATTTTACATGCTTTCTCATTTTTTAGTTTGACACAAAGCCTTTTAAAAATCATGAAGGTATCAAAATTTTCTTTGATAAAATTAATCCATATAAACCTTAAAAAATCATCAATATAAATGAAATCATATTTCTTACAACCAATGCAAACCAATACTTTCTACCTGCATTGGTCCTATAAGATCCATGTGCAAGAGTTCTAGGCAGTGTGTTGTGGCAGTGTATTGCAATACTTTATATGATTCCTTTCTTTGTTTTCCAAACTAATATGGTCCACAAACACTCGAGTTTTTTTTACTAAGCTTTGGCACACCTATGACAGCTCTTGCGTTAACAAGCTTGTGTAGACTTAAAAAATTTAGATGTCCTAGTTTCTGGTGCTAGAGTTCAGTTTCCTTGGTCTAATACTAATCAAATTAGCCTTTAATCCTTCAACATGTAACACATTTCTCAGTGTTGGAAGTCCATCAACATTTAGTGTCCCCTTTCCAATGATTCATGCTCTAACTCCATATCTAAATGTAACCTAACCTCCTTCTTTGTTTTGATAATCCCTTAAGTTTTCTTTGTCACATGTCATATGCCTAAAACATCCATTATCAAAATACCAAGATTCAATGATGTTAGCTTTTAGTGAAGTACGAGCCACATGACATGTAAGATAAATTTTCCAGATCCAAATTCTACGTTTAGAATTTTTTTTTTTTAAATCAATCTTGATCTTGAGAGTGTTCTTTACAGGATGTTGCAATACTCTAGAAAGCAATGAATCAATTCTCATGCTATTGAACAATGCCTTTTTATATTTGAAAAAGTTAGGTCTAATATGCCTAGGTATTTGATAAAAATGATAAGTACAGACAAACCTTTTAGATTTAGGTCTCTGTCTCTTTGACCAAACTTTTTTGGCAGATTCAAACATAGATTCAGACTTACTATTTTCCTTCACAAAAACTATTTTAGAACTTTTACCTGAGTTCTGCAATTCTATATCTTTTGAGAATGGATCTCCACCTGAATATCCTAAACAATCACGGTTTCCACTATACTGTCCAATGGAAAGAATTTCACCCAATTGAGATGTTCCAGAACTCAAGTTCCTTACAGATTTCATTGTGTTTTCAAGTTTTTTCTTGACTCTATCAAGTTCATATGTTCTGTTAGAGACCAAAATTTCAAACCTGATCACATCACCTTTAAGTGCCTTTTTTTTCTTTATCAAGATAGCAACTTGTTTTAGAAGTCTTTCATTAATTTTGCACACTTTAAGCCAATTCTCAAACATCTCTTGGTATTTGTGTTGAATGTCCTCAATACTTGGTCCTTCATCATCACTGCTTTCATCAAAATCTGTACCTACCAAAGAAACATAATTTCGATAAACTTCTAAAGGAGAAATAATTGATTCATACTTGTGAGATGTTGCAACATTTCTGACAACATCCTTTGCAGCATCCAGTGCTTCTGTCGATTTTTTCTTTTTTAGGATGATGGAGGTAAGTACAACGTGACTACTAACATGTTCTTCCTAGTTCTCTTGACTGCATTTAGAACCTTCATCACTCCAAGTGGTGTTGAGTGATCTATCACAACCTTCCAATAATATATGTACATATATTTATAAACAACCTATGCAACATACTTTGTGCATATATGCGTGTGTACAACTTTTTTTTCCTAGTTAGTTTGATAAAACATTGATAAAAGTAAAGTGCTTTCATATCCTGTAATACTGTATATACATAGGTAGTTATTCAAATATTAACAAGGTCTATCAAAATCATCATAATGTCCAACTCTCTATCACAAAGGAGTTTTAAAAGTGATATGCAGGATAAAGTCACTAATAAATATAATAAACTATAAAATTAGGTGTGTGCACTCACCCACACCCCATCAGTATTGAGGAATAATCGCAACCATTCAGTCACACCTTATCAACACCCACATGTACGGTTATGTCCACTCGGCACTTAACTGCACGGTGTCATGCCATGCAAGCGCCACTTGGACAAATCTGCCATATTATCTTTATGTTGAACTACCCTGCCACATCACCGAGCCATGACTGAGCTACTTCACCACAAGCCAGTTTAATTTTTGAAAAATTTAAGGCTCCTTGCAATGATGCATATGTGTTAAATGCAAAGTGCACCTCTAAAATGCCCAATACGACCTTTGTGACATACGCATGCATGAGAGTGCAGGCTCAAGTGGTGCTTCACACCACTCTCGTAGCTCCTTGAGCTAGCTAAAACTAGCCAAAAATCCACTAAGTCCACTAGGGTGCACCACAAGGAGAGCTTTATATTTTTCTCTCCTCTAGAATTGAAATTCTATATATGCAATTTAAATTAGCTTTATTTTTCTAATGTGGGATGCACTCCTATACTAAAGGACAAACCTTTTAAAGCTTGGAGACTCTTTCTATTCACATCAAGCTTTCAAAATGGGATAACCCCCCACATTCCAACATTTAGGGCATATGGCAGATAACTGTTATTTGGGAAATTAGGGACAATGCTGATGAGCAATTTGTATTCATTGAGGCTCAAGCACACATTCAACATCATCGAAGTAATTCAAGAGGAATAGAATTGCTTGAGGACCATAGCAAGATTGTTCTTTATGGTTATGTATTTTGAACAAAAGGTCCACAAGCAACAAAGCTCTATGTTTGTACTAGAAATCAAATCAAACGCCAAGGTAAGGGTACTAGTGATAGTTGTGATCTATAAATATTATTTATATGATTTTCAAATATCCATAGCGTAGGAAATAAACTCACACGGATAGCTTTGTAGATTTTTTGTCAAGAGCACCATCTATAAATTATGGTTATTCTGGACTACTTATTGCACTTGATGAATGGTTTATGTTGGCTTTATTTGGTTTAGACAAAGTAATTCAAATTATTCCAATAAGATATGGTGTTTCTGGAGAAGTGTTGCAGAGATTGAGGTTTTGGTTGATCACATTGAGTCTTGCACGTCAAGGTTTTGGATTTGGCATCTAAAGATTTTTTATGCTACTTTTATTTATGCAAAGCAATGGTTACAAATGGGTTAGCCTTATTGAATGGTTTACGTAATATGGCTATAACAAATCCTTGGATGGTTGGATGAGAATTTAATGCTATCCTTCATGCGGCGGGGGAAGGGGGTATGGGATGGCTTTGATCTGAAGAGTATGGACGATTTTACTAATATGGTATTGGATTGTGAACTAACTGATGGAGGCTTTGAAGGATACAATTACACTTGGACAAATAACAAGATGTGGGAAAGGATTGATTGCACAAAATATTTTCATGCCAAAGTTCAGAAAAAATGACACAAATCCGCAATTCATTTAATATGTGAAAATAATTCTAATAACACAGCTGTTAGGGGATTTAAGATTTGGCATGTTATTTTTTCAATAGCCTACTTATCGATAGGGGCCTTGTGAACCTTTAGGTTTAATTGATTACATACCATGATTGATTTTAGAGAATGAATATAATGATCTTTGTGTTCCACCGTCTTTAATTGAACTTAAAGAGATTGCTTTTAGCCTCAATCTTAATAGTGTTGCTTTTGCGGATGGCTTTTCTGCATATTTCTTCCAACATTATAGGGATATTATTGCTGCAAATCCAATGGAAGCTTGCACGACCTTTTTTAATAGTTTCCCTATGCTGAGAAGCTTCATAACTACAACAATTATTTTGATTCCCAAAGTAAAGTCTCTTATCACATGGAATGAATTTCGCCCTATAAGCTTTTGTAATATAATAAACAAGATAATATCGAACCTTCTTACTAGATGGTTGGGTAGTTTCATGCCAAGGCTCATTTTTCCTATGCAAAGTGGCTATGTCTTGGGTATACTCACAAGTAACAACATTTTGCTTGCTCAAGAGCTGGTACAGTCTGTTGATAATCTTTATAAGCATGAGAATGTGATTTTCAAATTGGACATAGCTAAGGCATATGATATGGTTTGTTAAGTCCGTGTGACTTATATATTTTAATTGGCATTATTTAATCAAAATGGTAAGTGTAATTTATTAAATCTTCTAATTAAGGTAGGTTAGGTTTTGAAATAGTTTTAATACTAAACTAAATCTTGCTTATATTAAATACAAGCTTGTAGTATTTATGGAAATAAATCTACAAGATGTCTTTTAATAAATCTATGTCAATTTGGAAAGGAATAAGAGTTATTATGGACTTACCTCATAAGAGGAGACTTGGCAGATTTTCTACCATTCAAAGAAGTTGTGTATCATTATTTAGAGAATGAAATTGATGTAATCTTGAACTCCAAGATTTAGATTTATTCACGGTTATACATAAAAGAGTTTTGGAAGGAAAGTCTTTATAATGGACTAGGAATCTTTTCATGTATTGGTTTAGAAATCAACTAGAGTGTTTTATATATATAAAACACAAACGCACGTTAGTTTGTGCTATTGATTTTATAGAGCCTATATTAGTTATGGAAAGGACTACTTTAACCTTCTGGAATGAATACACTGAATCTAAAATCATTTTTTAATCACAACTTAAATCTAGACCTGAGAACACCCAAAACCCATTTTTCTCTCTTCAACTGCACTGAGATTCACCCGTGTGTTTAATTGGAAATGGACGCCTAAAAAATGGCAAAACAAGAAATGTGCATCCTTCGACCTGGGTTTCCAAAAAATTATGTCAATGATTTGGTTATGGAGTGCCAATCTCTAACTTGGTTGATTTGGTTTATTCTTTGTTGCTATTGATGGCGTTTGGTTATTAATAGGTCATGATTCAATAAATACCAAAGGCTAGATCTAAAATCTCTACAAGGAATGACCAAACACATGGGCTTAATAAGCCCTAGCGGTCTATGCGCCGTACCACATAGGATTACACCCTTTGACATTCAATTATAAACACCCCCATTGTTCACTATGGGCGTATGTCATTTACAATTAGGTATTTACTTTCTATCCTCTATTCATTTTCTCTTACTGTATTACTGACTTGAATATTGGAGGATTATCCCTAGGACAAATTATGTGTTTGTGCCACAAGCAGGACCACATCTAGCAGTCACTTCCTAGCGAGGAGAAATTGCAAGGAGATAATTCTCAAAGATTCAAGAAAGGCTAAGGTTAGACCACATCAACCTGCATTGTCTATGGAAAATCACCTCGACACTGAGATGGTCGGTGAAGTCTAGAGCTTGAGAAGTCAATACGTAGAACGTCCCCTCTCTCCCCTCATAAGGGCAAGACCATTACAAAAGTTTTCACTATTGACATGATATGTCACCTCCACGAAAGAGGAACCCACCGAGTAGGAGGACCCCCTAGCACTGATAGAAGAAGTCTTTGCACGAGCAAGACAAGAGTAATGACCCATTGTGGCGAGAACAAGCTTTGTAAAGTTAGAAGCTCGCACCCTCGCTTCCTTAGGAGCTCGGCCTCACAGCCTTAAGGAGCTCATGCCCATACGGCCTCGAGACCTCGCCCTCGCGACCATATGAGCTTAGACCCTCACGACCTCAGGAGCCCGCACTCCAGCTACTGTCAATGATGTCCACGAAGGTCAAGCTTCTTCAACCTAACACCTATTCGTCAAGCAAGAAATTAAGTGCTCTAAACATACAAGAACAACACTCTACCGATAACCCCTTGGCAGCTAACAAAGTTGTTTGGACTTGGACAAATTGTTTAGCACTGAAAGCAACTAAACTAGCGTGAAATAAGACAAGTTTACCTAAGCATTACCAATGCTACTCAAAGGAACTACTTGTAAGAACTAACACACTAATGTTAGCATATCAAAATATTTGCTTATGAGGAGCTTAAAGACTCATGGAAAGCATTAAAACAATCACCTGTAAAGTTTGATGGAACTTGGGGTAAGACTTTGCAACGTTCACCTATAAGAAGCTGCCTAGAGCAGCTCATGGTAATACATGTTAGATTCACTAAATCACAGGGCAGTACATAGTGGAAATATAAAAAAATTAAACATACATGTATAATAATTATACAAATAGTCCCAGATTTGATGTGATTTTTGGTTACATTCGGATATTTTATTGAACAATTCAAATCATAGCATAATTTAAAAATACATTTGTCATAGAAATCCAAGCGTCTTCCCTCTAATGATAACCACACGACGATCAAGATCACAGATTGAAACTTCTGTTAGAAAGAATCAACTCCTTTGTTTCAAACTAAAGCATTTAGGAGTGCAGATTAATTCCAATATCAACAAGATGATAAGAGAATTAATCAATTTATCAATGGTTTGGAATTAACTGATAAAAACTAAACAAGCTTACAAATATAACTGAAGGGAAAACAGTTTTATGCACTAGTAGAGAGAGGGGCTGATCATTATTGCATCTTATGCTTAAAAATCATCCCATCCAATGGTGTATTTATACACCTTCAAGTCTTGACCTAATTCCACTAGGTCTCTAACCTTCTTTCATAGTTCTCTCTTATTTATTTCTATCCAAGGCATATCTTGGATTAGTTTTTTTATTAAGACTCAAAGTCTTAATAGATTCCTATCCATGGAATCTTTGATTCACAATCAAAGACCACCAATAGGCCTATCCTACAAGCCATTAATGATTGGGCTCTCCAATTAGTTAATTAACACAAATTGGTTCTAGTGGATTACTAATTAAATAGGCCAATATAAATAATTCAATTATTTATATTAGTTAAATTAATTTAACCCTTAAATTAATTAAAAGTATATTAATTAATTAATTAATTAGATCAATAAATTAATTACTATCAAAAGAGCCCCTAATCTTAGTTAGGCCCAATTAAATTATTCTATTATTTAATTAGATAAATTAATTTAACTATTAAATTAATTCTTGCTCCAAGTTAATTAATCCCTGTTAATCAACTTAATCCAACTCTTTGGATATTATTCTAAATAAAAGTGATCCATATTGTTTTGTGTATGATCTATTAGATTCACAACTAAGTTAGCAGTGGGCTTGCAACTATTAGAACTTAGTGGATAAAAATATATTCTGATTAATTAATTCAATTAATTAATTTGTCTTGGAATTACCTCTTTAATTCTAAATGCCTCATAAGTCAAATGAAGCACATAGCAATACATCTTGACTACCTTATCTTAGGTAAAATAGCAAGTGAACTTATTTTTGTTACAAGTACTATGCAAGTCTGGTCCTTCCATCAACTAACCTCTCAATGAAGTCTAGGGCATAAATTATTAGTTGAACCCCTATTTGACTTAATAACTAAGATTTCATTTCTGTTCACATTGACTCTTAATGAATCATTAAAAAACTGTCTAGTATTCGTCCTGTTTTAGCAAGAGTCTTTTCAAGTCAAGGACCATGAAATGCATTGGAGGCTCACCTATTCTACCAGATAGTAACAGATCATTTGTTGTCCACTCATTAAGCTCCATACTTGAAGACCATATCCCCAATGTAAATTTCTTGTGATTGTCATATAATTAGAAAATATATCAAAGTATATGATCTCGTGCACACTACTATGATGTCTCAAGTTAAAAGACTAATTCATGCACTATCATAACTGGAAAACTCTCAGTCTACGAATAACGTTTCTAGTGAGAATTTTCCACAGGCTTATTTGGTGTACTCATTTCCCAACGAGCACCAGTACATGTGTACTACCATTCCTATGCCAATGCCTATGGAACAAGATATCTTCTTTCGAGCATATATTATGTGTGTGAGTCTTTATGAGCTTATCGATGTCCCATCTCAATGAACTTACGACCTAAAACTAATATATGACCAAATCTATAGAGACATGTTCTATGATTGTCATCAAATGCGCGACCATGCCCCATAGCTAACTTTTATTTAGGGACTTGATCTAATTGACTAAATGCAATTGAGGATAAAGAAAATGCCAATTTTTATTAATATATTTTGAATAAAACTATCAAGAGTATACAAGCAGTCACTAATTGACATGCTAGGTATTACTCTAATAATTCCTACTTGCCCTAGAGCGAATTACCCATCTATCCTTCAAATACTTTTTGCACTAAGGGCCTGGTAAGTAGATCTGATATTTTTTTGTCAAGTTAGCTCTCTATATTTTGACATCGCCTCTACCAATGATGTATCTAATCAGATGGTATCACCTCATAATGTGCATGGATCTTTGATGAGATCTTAGGTCCTTTGTTTACGCAATCACCCTATTGTTATCACAGTACAAAGGTTGGCTCTTTTGTTTGTGTAATTGTCCTATTGTTATCGCAATAATAGATAGAATTATACCTAACGATTGGATGAAATTCCTCATCATACACGTTCTTTCACAACATCACATATAGTGATGTATTCAGCCTTGATGGTGGAATCTGTGGTTGTTTCCTGCTTGGAACTCTTTCAACTGACCGTTCCGCCATTTATAGTGAATACACAATCCAGACATTAACTTCGAATCATCTATTTTCTATTGAGCTCAAAAGAGGGGAGAGCTATCAGGTTGAGCATTCAGTAAAGGAACCCATTGTCTAAGTTTTTTAAAATTCAAATTGACAAGGTAAACCCCTACTACTGAGCTGAATTTGAAATTTTTGGTTCAGAAATAGCCAGATCCAGGCTTAAGAACAACTTTCTTTTCTCATTCTCCATGACTGCATATTGCCAACTAGAGACAACAGATTTGCATGCCTTCTAATCAACTGATTTTATAAAGGCTCTCATTCTAGTTTTTCAGTACGAGTAACTGGAACCTTCCATTAATGGTGGACATGTAACCGAACCTCCTTTTTGTAGGATATGCATATCTGCAAAGATTCGATAATAAATTAATCCAAGATCTCACTAAGTATGTCTAGTGCCTTTTATTTAGACCCGACCACGGTTCGGACCTAACCCGTGATCGGATCATGGTTAACGGGTCAGAACCCATTAACCATGATTCACGGGTTCGACCCGTGAGTCCATGGGCCAATTACAGTTTTATCAAATCAGAAACCGCCAGGTTGGACTCGGCGGTTCCACGGGCAGGAACCGTCGGGCCCAACCCTGCGGTTTTTTATTTATTTTTAAGTTTTATTTTTTTTTTATCTTTTATCAAAAATTGTATAAAGTGTGAGATAGAGGTTTTGAACCCATGACCTTCAAATTATTAATAAAACACTCTAACCAATTGAGCTAATAGATCATATGTTTATAATTTTGAATAAGTGCATAAATAAGTCTCATAATTTATTTTTTTCGTTTTTTTCCCCTCAAATTGTTTGTCTTGTTTCTGAAAATCAATATAATTGTTGTTGTGCCCCTCTTTAAATTTAATTAATTAATTGCAACAAGTTATAAATGAAGTCCTATATTTAAACATTATATATTTCATTTTAATAATAAGTAAAATTTTGAAAATTATCTAATGATGCTACTTTACAATTATCTTAATAATAAGTAAATGATGCTATTTTATAATATCTAGTGGTTATTTTTCAACATCTTATTTAGTATTATTAAATTATTATAATGTTGAATCGATTTTATATGATAACATTAACTCCAAAAATCAAAATTTAGTAAATTGTACCTTATCAATGCAGTATAAATAGAAAAATTATTTTTTAGAAATTTCATAAATTAATTTAGCCTTTTGTTTTTTGACCATATGCTTAAATTTTAGCTATTTTTTTTTTCAAATTTAAGTTAAATTTTTTTCATTAAGTTCAAAAATTAACAATATTTTTTGCAAATTTAAGTTCAAAAATTTTTAAAAAAATAAAATAAAATATAAAGGTCGGAACCGGAATCGAAACCGTCGGTTAACCGTAACCGTAATCATAATTGGACCAACGGTTCTGGAACTCGGACCATAACTGGCCTTGACAGTTAAGGTTAAGGGTCGGGATTTTCTTGAACCGTGGAACCGGCAGTTCTTGAACCGTGGTCAGGTCTACTGCTATTGATGTCAATTGTTAGGATTTATTATCATGTTCAATTAATTCGATTAAACAGTTTAATAGATTCATTATGTTCTAATTAATGTTTGAACAAAAATTAGAACATGAAAAGAAATGCATAGTGGAATTTAAAATTGACACTAACAATTTTAATAAGGTTCAGATATCAAATATTCTACTCCTCGAGTCCACGCCCAGAGAGAAAATAATCCACTATCAATAAAATTTAATACAATATAATAATTAGATGTATAAAATAAAATCAAAGACTCCCTCTTTCTTTTGATATCATTTTGTATTACTTCACCGATGGACTTATTTGCAAGATCCCCTTGAATTGAATCTGTCTTGTTGAACTCCCTTCAACGGTGACCTTTATCAAAATGGTAGAGCACTCTCTCTCATGAACTCACTTTCTTCTCATGAAGGATGTTCAATGCGTTGTTCCAATATAGTCTGGAAAAGACTTAAATCTCCAGTGTTGGCTTGAAACTCAAACTTCAATCATAATCTTTGATGTACATTGGAGAGAGAATCAACTGTCTTTAATCTCTGCTACCCTTCAATATGTGATTACACATGAGGCCAAGAGATCTTGATCCAAGCGACCAACTTGATTCCATAATGGGCTTAAAACATATAATGAACCTATGAGTTGTATAGCAAACATAATATTTGCTTTGATTGGGCATCTATGAAACCCAATCAAAGCTAGCAAATAGGCCTAATAGTTTTTGCCAGAGACCGTCCCCCTCAAATTATAATATTTTTATTATGTAAAATTTAATATATTTAAAAAAATTATCCCCCTTTGAATAAATAAATTATCCCTGTTGCCCCCTGAACTTTTTAAATCCTATTTTAATTATCTAAATTTAATAAATTTAGAGATGATTTAAAATTATTTTAAATTTAATTTTTTCAAAAAATTTAGGTAATGGAATTTTATCCTAGTTTTTATTTTGCAAGAAATCATAAGTGTAGGTTTTTCATGATGTAATTTGATTCCATTTGATTCATGGCTATAAATAATGCATATATTCTTGCAGTTGTTTTTGGAAGCAAGCTTGATTGGCAAAATCTATTTTGGCAAGTTGCTAAAAATCTTTAGTAATGTTAAGAATTATTTTTAATTGAATATTATGTATCTTTCATGATAAAAGAAATTAAGAATTGCATTAATTTTTTAATATATTTTAATTCATTGATTTCATACAATATTTTTTCTTTCGCATTTATTTAATATAATTATTTGTATTGAGTTCCTTTTGTCTAATATTTTGTGTTTTATTTACTTTTTAATTTTATTTGTCTAATGAGAATTAGATTCTCATCTTATTTATGTTACCATATGAGATATAATATCACAATATCACAGATAGAGTATTAAAATTATTTTTTTTTGTTTAAAATAGGTTTCACAATTAGATTTTTTTTTTCAAGTAATCTTTTACAAATGTATAACTACTTATATAAATTGCATTTCATTTGAAAAATATTTTTCTTTTTCATAATAATAAGAAACGTTTATAATGACTTATAAGATTGTGATGAAACTATGAGAGTTACTCCAATTTTGGATCATATTTTCTAATTTTATAAATTAGTTTCTATTTTGTGTCTGATTGAATTAGAATTTATTCTCATTTTCGTTTAGAAGTCGTTTTTTGTTCAAATACTTATACAAATATGATAGATATGAAAAAAGAAGTGTATAAATATCACATATTAAATTTATATTTGTATTTATTCATAATAACTAGTTATGAAAAAAATCACAAGAAAATATTTTTATATATAAAAAATAAATAATTAATATTATATTTTTTATAATTCAATGTTGGCCCTTATACTAAAATTGTGGCTTCGTCCCTACTTCTTACCACTGCTTGACCTAAAAATTGAGCTACGGATCTTGCCACAACTGATTTTGAGGGTACATAAGTATTTTCAGTAAATTACAATTACAAATTTTGCTCCAATTCGTGAATTAATGAATATCAATGTTTCAATAGGTCATGATTTCATTTCTTTATTCAGCAAACTAAAAAAAAAAATCAATAAGCATTCTTTAACCATAGGCCTTCCTCTTTCAACTGTCCACCACATCTAGCTAAGCAAAATTTTGTTCAATGAAAAACCTTAGCATCAAACAAAGATATGATCTAAAATAAGACTAGGTTCCATCATATGTATATATGAAAGTAACATGTATCACACAATGCAAAAGATGATTCATCGCTTTGAGTAAGGATAGCTACATTTTACACCCAATTGTAATTTAATATATTTTTTGTTTTCATTTGTCATATGACTTCTTGTGCTATACTCGGAAATAAAAAAGAAGAAAAATAAAATTTAGTTATTTTTGGGTATAGAAATGAATATGAAGAAGAGTTGATTGCATTATGTTCAGTGCACTACTCACATTTGAATGTATTCTTATCTCAATACCGAAACTAAGAAAATAAATTTTATGGCTTATGCTTTTTCTCACATCGTCCCCTATACCTGATCAAATGTATTGACAAACTAGGGATTATTGGCGGTCATATCGGGTTTTAGGAGACGGGGCTGTTCTCCATTGCACTTTGCGCTGGGCTATTGCCAACTCCGTATGCTCGCCACCCGACGGCCAGTACACGACAGGTAGATCGTTAATTTTAACAAGCCAAACTCAAGCATTTCGAGCTCGAAAAATTTATTAAGTCGAGCTCGAGCCTAATAGTATTTGGCTCGTTAGCTCGCAAGCCTATTTGTTTATATGCTCGTGAGCCTGCTTGTTTATATACTTGTGAGCTTGTTCACGAGCTTGAGTTCAAGCTCGACTCGTTTATATACTCACAAACTTATTCACGAGTCTGACTCGTTTGATAAGTTCACAAACATGTTCGTGAGCGATTCATTTAGAAATTCAATAATAGACTCGATAAAATTATAAAAATTATAAACACAAAGTTTTCTAATGGAATTAAATAGAACACCTTTGAAGAAAAGGTGAAAACTCACATCACTGAGCCAACTATATTTTTGTATAATCAAGCATATTAAAATATTCTTACAATACAAATCTTAAAATGGTATATTTAGAATAATTAATTAAATAATTATATATAACCAAGATAATTCATAAAATAAGAATACAAATTTAGAATAATATATAAATTTGGCTAATCAAATAAAACCAACTCTTAGTATGATTTATGAAATATCTAGAGTATGACCTACTTAAAATTAATAAATTTTGTACATTTAAAAAATTTAAAAGTAAGAATATAAATAGAGAATAATAAATGTAGATTAATCAACACAAATCTCATAATGGTATATTTAGAATAATTAATTAACTAATTATATATAACCAAGATAATTCATAAAATAAGAATATAAATTTAGAATAATTAATAAAATTAGGCTAATCAAATAAAACCATCTCTTAGTATGATTTAGGAAACATCTAGAGTATGACTTACTTGAAATTAATAAATTTTTCTATATTTAAAATATTTAAAATATTTAAAAATAAGAATATAAATAGAGAATAATAATTTTAGATTAATCAACTTAGTTCAATGAATAACATTTAATAATATACTATAGAACCATCGATTTAGAATAATTAAATAAAAAATAAAAGTCAAACTTAAGATAATAAATAAAATTAAGATAAAATAAGAAAAAATATAAAATAATAAAATTAGAACTAATCAAATATCATACTTTAAGATAATACATTTAGATTAAAATTAGTTAGAAGATTAGATAGTTGTTTCATTTTAAAATTTAAACAATATAAAAATATAAATATATAATAATATACTTAGTCTAATCAACTAAAATTCAATTCTAAATCATAGGATGATAAACTATAATAATAAAGTAAAATTTTAAATATTAATTATATTTAAAATAATTCATAAACTAAGACCTTCAATTAATAATAATAAGAGTAGATTAAAATATAAAATAAATAATTAAATTTCAACTTAAGATAATTCAATAAAATAAGATTAATTTAGAATTATAAGTTCATTTTAATTTAACAAAATATACCTGTCTCCGAATTCATATCATTCAATGATATTTTTTCAATCTTTTTTGTATTATATCCGAATAAAATTCGAATCATGAATTATTATAAATGTCGAATAATACCCGCACACATTTTTTTTACTATGCTCTTAAGGGGTGATTAGTATATAAAAATAAAATTATATGGGAATATAATGAATTTAGGAATGCTGTAATAGTCAAGCCTCACGTTACTCACTTGGCCAATATGATTTATGCATTATGTGCTAATTTTATATGCTACTTACATTTATATTGACATTGCATAATTTATTTTATTTTATACGACATTCTTAAATATTAAACTTAATTTGAAGCTCTTGCACTGTATTAGTTATTGAATTTTCTAATCTAAGTAGTTGATTTTATATTGAAATAAGAAGAAAATGAGGTTGATCAATATTGAATATAGATGAGATATATAGATTATAATTTTGGAAATGTTAAAAGTGTTACTAGTAAACTTATACGGTTTAATTCGATTTCATCCAGGTATTTCAAAAGTATATATGGGTAAATTGCATATTTGGGACATTGAACATAAGATACTATGATTGAAAGGTCATATTACAATATTCATTTATGTATAAGATTATATAATTTTTAGTATGGATAATTATTCAAGAATCAGGTGATAATCGGGTAAGAAATTAAATGAACGGCTAGAAAATTAGTTTATGAATTATCTGTGAAATCTTGTATAGTTAATAAGATGCAATAAAATTAGCTTATTAAATTAAAATAGGATGCAATAAAATTAATGTATAGTAAGATACATCTAATCTAGGCTTGAAAGATGAGTAAAAGGTCAGATTTATATAACAACTTGACACCTCATGCTTGTTACCAAGCTTAAGCAAGTACCTCAAGCGCCACCTCAAGATTTCCTTCACCCTTAAGCCACAATCAGACCCTCATTTCAGCCATTTTCAGCTTCCAAATACAAACCTTAAGGTCTCCAAGTACTCCAAATTGATTCCAAGTTGAAATAAAAGCAAGAAAAGCAAATGAGAAGTGATTACCATCAAATTTAACCATAAAATGTGCATAAGTAACACTTACCTAAGGTTTTGCCTTTAGTTTTCAGATTATTCTGAATGGGTTTATTGTGTATTAAGTTTTCAATATCTCTTATACAAGTGTTAGAAAGTTTTTAGTTAGACTTTAGTACACAAAGAAAGGGTTTTTGATGACAAATACTTAATAGGAAATACTTGTGACCGAAATTGTCACCTTGCTTTTTTCTTGTGTTTTAGACTTCAAAAGTGTATATTATGTTGAATAAAACCTATACATATCATCATATACATGTTCATATATGAGTTAAGAGTATTTGAATAAATTTTCATTGGTTAGAAATTGAAATAGGGCATGATATTGAAAAGATGCTCAAAACTGTCACCATTAAATTTCAGATCCTGTCCTGTGTGAAGGGGACAGGTTTTATAGCATTCAATCCATTAGTTTTGGCAAGACTATAACCTGGTTGTCTCTGTGTATATGTTATCTAAGTGTGGTAAAAAATCTGGGAGTGATTGAATATATGTAAGGGTGCCAAAATCATTAATAAAGTGAGCAAAACTGTCTTAGTAAGAAAAATCTATTTCAGTATGCTATGAAGGGAGCTGAACTTGGAAAGCTATATCCATGAGTTTTAGTTATTCTATGATATGGGTACATTTTTTTTGATGTTATCTAAGTGTGATAAAAATTGGGGAGTGAATGAATATGTCTATGGGTGTCAAAATCATCATACAAATTAATGTAACAATAAACAAATGTGAATTTGTGAATCTGTCCCATTTGATTCACTAACATGTTCCAACATAGATGTGGTGTATTTAATCCATAATATTTAGGGGGATGGTATAAGAGTTATAATTCATCAATTAAATGAGGTTAGTATAGATTTAAGATATGAAACAAAGGTGCGTAGAAGGTTGTATTCAGTTATAGTTTGTAGGTGGTAAGGTTGCTTAGTTAAATTGAGATTCAAGATCTTTATACTACATTAGGTATAATGAACTTGTTAATTGAGGATGGTTATCTTATATTTTTATAGATTGTTTCACATCTAGGGTTGGGGAGTAATACTTAAAAAACCTAAAAGTAACACACAATCGATTAAAGATAAGTAAAGATTCATTTGCAACTACAATGCATAAACATAGTAAATGTATGATTTATATGTAATATCATAGATCATATATGCATGGTAGAGGGCACTTATTATTGTCATTCATATCCATTGAGCATACATACATGGGCATTGGCACGTGCATACATTATATATGAGTATTGTGATAAATCTTGCATTACACGGTATGATTCTAAGAAATAAAAATATTTTTGCTGACTGCTACTAGTGCACCGAAGCATGCATGGATTTGCATAGTTGTATGCATGGATTTGCAAGTTCGCATGTATGGATTTGCATACTTACAAGTATGCATGAATTTTCATGCTTATATGATTATTGTTCATTGGATTATGGTGGTGTGCAGAGCTCTTCTTCGGTGCATGGGATAGTAGCATTGGTCAGGGGCCCAAGAAAGAAATGATTTTGAGAGAAATATTTTAATGCATGGAATTACATTGTGGCATATCATTTTGAGATGCATGACTTGATATTGTGGATTATTCTTTGACATAAATAATGTTTACTTGTTGAGCATTAACTCATATAGTTTATGCATTGTAGGTGAGTTTGGTGATATTTGATACCATAGACGTACTGGGCAAGCCGTTGGGGTTCCTATAGGTTTTGAGGATCAGCGTACATGAATGATGACCTGTTGGATTATGTTGTAGGCATATTCTAATTTTTACAATCATTATTATTGTGTAAATTATTGTCTATATATAAAGGGTTACAAAATGAAAAATATCCCTACTTCTTCTGAACGTATGGGCTATTATTTTGATTTTTGAATTTATCGTATTATAACTTTGGGATGTCGTGTCCTATATAACTCTTAAAATTTGATAGTAAATAAGTTTAAAAATAGCATAATTGTGATGGGTGTTCTGTTTTTTATATAAATGGTGATTATGTGAGAAAATACTTTTACTGTTTTTCAAGTGCTACATACAAATATATATATATATATACACACACACATGCACACATATGTACTATATTGTCAAAAATTTTGTTATATCAATAACTATATTTAATGGTGGGGTTGTTACAGAGTGGTATCAGAGCCCGATTTGAAGTTTTGTACATGATCTTTGAAACTGGTGGAGCACAACCATGCCAGTAAGTTTTATTTGTTGTATAATTTATTTTTTATTTCATGAATAATATTGGTCATGTGTTTTAAATTTTGTATAAAATAATGTTGAGGCAGACTCATCAGTAATAAGAGGTAAAAAATTTATATTTGGTGTTCTATCTTTGGAGCTATATATTCTCTATTATCTACTAAGTATGTAATAAGACTAGATAGGATACTTAATACATATATATATATATATATGAGTTCAGTTACAATATTTTAATTCCTTCTGGAAGTTCAAGATCAACTAATTAGATTTCAAGAGTTCTAGGTTAATTTTGTTATATTGGCTAGGATTATGATATAACATTTTGGTGTTGATTGATTTATTGAGAATTATACATTGTAGATTATTTCATGATTATTAAGACTTTTAAATTCTAGGTGATAAAATTTAGAAATTTTATGGATACCTTAGTAGGAAAATGTTTACTATTTGCAAAAAATAAAGAAGATTGTCAAATTATAACTTTCTATAGTTACTGTGAAAAAGTAGTAAGAAAAAGTTATTATCGATTTTTGGGTTGTGTTAGAATTTTTAGAAATGACCAAGTCCACTAAAAATCTATTTGTGTGATCTTAGATCTCTTAATACATGATGAAAAGAAGTTTTCAACTATGTTATTAACTAACCAATTGATTTTATCTTGGATACAGTTGTAAGAACAAATCCAATCTGTCTTTTAGTTTATCATATACACCTATTAGAATTCGATGAACCTTAAGTGATATTGTTATAATGTTGGGCAATGCATTAATATCTAGTGATTCTCCTTAACAAGCTCCACTTCATATTCACCTAGAAGAAAGATGAATCTTGAGGTTATGTATTTTTTATTACAACTGAATTGAGTAACAATTTGTAATACAGATTTTCATATTAAGGTTTATTTGATAAATTAAGATGAGCTACTGAGGGGTCAAGTGAGGATGGTCCACTCAACTGTATCAATCCGTTATTAGCCATTTGATTATAATATTATGTAGAGCTCTATTCGGTGCATAGTAGGTAGGCCAAGGGCCTTATAAAATGAAGCGATTTTGAATAAAAACTCTTTGATTTATGAGTACTCAAATATGACACACTTCTAGCATCATATCTTAGAGATGAGTTATATGAGATTTTATATCATACTTTGGCATGCATGATTTTTACTTATTAAGTGTTAGCTCATGTAGTTCATGTATTGTAGGTGAGCGGGTAAGACTTGAGACCTCTGGTTTATTGGGCTGGCAGTGGAGCTCCTACAGGCTTTTAAAAATCAGCGTACATGGATGATTTTGATTTTATAGTCTATTGTATTGTATTAGTGACTTTATCCTGTATATCACTTTGAAAACTTCATTGTAAATGAGTCTAAATTTGTGATGATTTTGATAGACCTTGTTATTGTTCAAATAACTATTTATGTATATACAGTATTGCAGAATATGAAAGCACTTTAATTTTATCAGTGTTTTGTCAAATTAACTAGTTGGAAAAAAAAAGTTATACACACGTATACATGCACAAACTATGTTGCACAGGTTGTTTGTATATATATACATATTTTTGGGAGGTTGTGACATTTTATGGATGACCAATTCTTTATTCATATTGAGAACGGTGAGTTTGACCCATGTAGCATGGATGAAGATAAAGATTATTTCCCACATGCATCACAGGAAGATATAAATGGTCAATCCGCATTTCGTGATGCAATAGCAACAGCTATGTGGTCAAATTACATAATTACTCATGTGTCTGTTGTCCTATATCATTCGCACTACTCTTTTTGATTACTATTTAAAAGCAAATTACACTAAATTATGCAGTCTACATGACTTACGTGCAGTGCAGTTTGTTTTTAGTTGTATTGCCAGTATATGTAATGTGTTAGAGTAAGATGCCTATCGCCCTAATTAGATTGGGTATATTATACTCTTTTGCTTTTGTAAAAACAATCTTATTGGAAATCATATTAATAAAAAGGCATTTTCTTTATCTTATGTCTTGTATTTTTTATTTCTGCACATTAGATAAAGTCTTTAGACCAAATTTAGCTACGTGGCATGGTCGCATATATGATGGCGATCATGGAACATGCCTCTAAGGTTTTGGTCTTAAATAAGTTTCGAGTCGAGAGTTTTTTGAGATGAGACATCAAATAGCTCAATAAGACTCGTACATATAATGCATGCTCATGAAACGAGGATGTCACATTCCATTGGCATTAGAGTAGAGACGTAAGTGCATATATATGGGTTCTTGTTAGGGAACAAGTACACCGAATATGGCCCGCAAGAAATTCTTAGTTGGAGGCTTTGCTTGTTGAAATAAGAATTTCTGTGTTCCGATAGTACACGACTAGTCCTCAAACTTGAGGCACGATGGTAGCCTTGTGTGCATCCTGCAGCACTTTGACATATCTTCTGATTGCTTGACAATCACAAAGGAGGTATGTTGGGTGTTGCACTGGTGTGCATGGAGGTTTGTCAGTGGCCAACATAGAATTCGACACTTGTCTTTTTAAACAAGGGAATCTCTTGTGTTTTCATACTTCGTGATTCAAAGACCTTGGCCAAGGCAGAATGAATTGTGATTCATCAAGAATCATTGGAACTTGAAATGGGATCACAACAATTGAATCATTTAGGGTTTCGACTTATAATCCATGCCTTAGATTCAATCAGGAGATTAGCTGTCGAAAGGACCGTACGTGTATGGTACTCGCAACTGAAATAGGTTTACTCGCTATTTCACCTCAAACTAGTTTGCCATAATTACTTGCTAGGTGTTTTCATGGATAGTGAGGTTCTTGGAATTAAGGAGTTGATTCCAAGCGAATTAATTAATTGGAATAATTGTTATTCATAAGTTGCAAATGTTGCAAATCCACTACTAGCTTAATAGTGAACCTAAGAGGGTCACACATTTTTATGGAAAGTAACATTTTTAATTTTAGATTTTATCCAATGGTTGAAAATTAATAAATTAATACTGATCAATTAATTAATTAAGGGTTCTATTTAATTTAATAGTTAAATTAAATTATTCAATTAAGTAATTGGATTATTTAATTAGACCTAATTTGATTAGGAAGCCCAATTGGAGTAAATTAAATTAATCAATTGGATTGATTAAATTGGAATTTAATCAATTGAATTGATTTGGAGATTTTTGAGCCCAAGCCCAAAATAAATGTGGATCACTTAAAAAGCCCACTAAAGTATGAAAAGAATAAATTAAATAAATATGATTTATTTAATTAACATATTTATAGATAAATAAATATAGTGACCAATTTTATACGATAAAATAAGCCACTAAGATTTAATTTATGTATAAATATAATTATAGTATATATATATGATATATATCTATTTTGATATTATTTGAAGAGGTCAAATTAATATCAATAATGTATGTAGACAATTTTGATGATTAATGTAGTCTCAAATTAGTCCACATACAATAGAAGAGTGAAAAAAGAAGAGTTCTTGGAAGATTTGGAATCCTTCCAAGATAAGGTTTTGAAGTAGTTCAAAATAGAAAAACTTTCCAAAAGTTGGAAAAGGATTAAAATTTTCAGCCTATATATATGAGGGATGAAAATTACATAATTCAATTCAAAAATTTTGAGCAAAAATATTTTGTTTAAAATCTTCTATTTTTACTCTTCAAGAAAAGAAAAGAAAGGAAAAGAAAATCAATTTCTTGTTATTTTCTTCATATTATTGTTTCAAGAACTTAAAGAATCAATCTTTATTGTTCTTGAAAATATACTCCGGTTAGATTAGTAAACAATTAAAAGGATATTAGCGAATCCTTTTGATTGGTGTTGCTTTCCGTATCGTGGACCTGATAAAGGGGAGACACTTGGATCCCTGCGAGTTTTGATAGTCCAGGATAAGCAATTGATTGCTTCATTCCCTAAAACAACCGGAGTGCACGAAAGGTATAATCCGATTTTATATTTATTTATATATTCACTTGAATAAGCGCGATCGTTAAAATTGCTTTCGAATCAAAGGGGTTAAATTTATGTTTGATAAAAATTTTAATTTTCCGCTGCGTATACCCCTGTGATTATAGCGAATCCAACAGTGGTATTAGATCCACGATTTTGCTTATTTAGTGAATTTCGGATTTATGAATACATGTTTTCAAATTGTTTAAATTCATGTTAATTATGTAAAATTTGATTTTGCATATTTTACAAAATTTTAATTGGAATAATTTTAATTGCTCATTTAAATTGTTTAAATATGAAAAAAAAAAAAAATTTCGCCGGCATCGGGTGTCTGACAACCGACGGCTGCGCGGGCAGGCACCCGGCAGCGAGTGCCGGTGCGCCTATGGGCGCCCGACAGCTGGGCGCCGTCACCCGACAGCGGGCGCTGGGCGCGCAGGCACCCGGCGCGCGCCCGACGTGCAGCACTGATGCTGTTCGTCGTGTCGTTCCAGGTCTGTTTTTTTTTTTTTTTTTTTATTTTCTGGAATATTAAAATTAAATATTAATTTTAATTATTTCTGAAAAATTGTTTTTCAAAGAAAAATTATTTTTCACGCAATTAAAAATTATATCAAGTTAAAAGAAAAATTGCGTTTAACAATTTGGTAAATTTACATATTTTGATAATTACATATGATATTAATTATGAGCATGTATGGGATGATCATGAGCCATTGGACCAATGTGATTAGTTTTATTTAATATTTTTGGATTTTAAAATGGGGCCTGTGAGTCTCTTATTTCATTTATGTAAGTTATTTTATTTTCTGTAAAGAGAGTAGAATAGATGGTAAGGTTTTTTCTTTTTCTTTGGAAGACGAAAGAGAATAAAACAGAAGGCCCATAATTATATGGGATACAATTATGTAATAGAATAGGTTCTATTCCATTTTATTACCCTTAGACTGACCTTAGGACCATTTTTGCCTCAAATGGACCGCATAGGACTGGTTCATAATCATCCATTTATTTAAGTATGTATTAGATGCATGCTTAGGATTTTATTTAATGCTTTTATGCTTGTGGAATGATATGATGATGTCATGCATTAAATAACCAACATAATTTAAATTATGATGAGGTCTTGGATAAAATTAAACCCCACTTAATTTATTTAAATTAAGTAAAAGAATTTTTTGAAAATTCGATTTCAAACAAAAATGGATAAGTTAGGTAGGACCTATCGTTCCATGCCTACCATCAAAGATAGAGACATGACGACCGCTACCGCACTTGATCACTGACCATGAGTCGTGGGGTGGTCTTGTGTTGGAAAGCTGTGATCTCTACCAAGCATAGAGATGCTCGTGGGATGGAATCATCATTATGTTGATCATGAGTCGTGGGACATCTTAATGCTCTATCTACACGAAAGTTTGATGGGTATTGTTTGACACTTAGTACCATATGGGCTCATAAAATTGGGGTATATGAGAAGAGGTGAGGCAAAACAAACTTGAGGGTTGTATAGTGATACAATCGTCAAAGAGTTGACTACCGATAAAAATATTTCATGAGCTCATAAAATTGGGGTGTGAAATATTTTCATTGGACCTCAACCTCACTAGGAAATTTGATTTCCCAAAATTCCATTAGGGGTGATGGAATTCGAAGAAAATAATGGGAGACATTTAGTATTAAAGACCTTATATTAAATGAATATGTTTTTCCCATAGTTTACTCATTTTCTGCTTCGTGCATATTTTGTAGATTATTCTACTAAAATGGCAAAGAATCCACTTGCAACAATCCTTGAACAAAATAAATTAACTGGACCTAATTTTGTCGATTGGCTAAGAAACCTGAAGATAGTTCTTCAGTCAGAGAAGAGGGCATATGTCCTCGACACTGCGCCTCCTTCGGTACCACCGAAGGATATTACTTCAGAGGATTATGCAGGTTATTTACGTCATGTTGATGATAATCTGCAGGCTCGATGCTATATACTGGAATCGATGTCAAAGGAGCTGCAGAGGCAGAATGAGGATCAAGATACTGCCTATGGGATCCTCATTCACCTACAAGAGTTGTATGGTGAAAGAACTCGACAGACGAGATATCAGATCTCAAAAGAGCTTTTCAGATGTCGTATGACTGAGGGCTCTTCAGTCCATGATCATGGATTGAAGATGATAGCCCTTATTGAAAGGCTGGCGTCCCTTAGAGTCGTTATGGGGAACGAACTCTATATGGACCTTCTACTGCAGTCTCTGCCTCCATCATTTGACACCTTTGTTGTTAACTTTAACATGCATAACATGGAGACTAGACTCGCTGAGCTTGTGAACATGTTAAAGATGGCTGAGTCCACCATGAAAAAGGATAAGCCGGTTCTGCTTGTTGGATCTTCTTCTGGATCAAAGGCTAAAAAGCCCAAGAAAGGAAAGAAGAAAGGAAAGGGTTCCTCTAAACCCAACAAGCTGAAAGCTAAGGGCGGTGTCAAAAAGGTTTCTTCTCAAGCCAATGACAAGTGCTATTACTGCGGCAAACCAGGGCACTGGAAGAGGAATTGCAAGGATTATCTTGCAAGCCTGAAGAGTTCAGGTATATATTTTGTTGAAGTTAACTTGTCGGTTAACAATACTTCTTAGGTATTAGATACCGATTGTGACTCACATATTTGCAATGATTTGCAGATGATAGCAAGAAGTAGGAAGCTAGAAGGAGGAGAAACGGTCCTTAGGATGGGAAATGGAGCAAGAGTTGCTGCATTAGCTATAAGAACCGTTAATCTGGCTTTAGAGAATGGTTATGTAATAGTTTTAAATAATTATCTTTTTGTTCTGGATATTATTAAGAACATTATCTCTATTTCAGTTTTGGATAGAGAAGGTTTTAGATTTACCATTGAGAATGGAAATTGTTCCATTTTCAAATGTTCTGATTTTATATATTCTGGTTTTCTGACGAATTGTTTATATACTATTACTCCCCATAACCCCATTTTTACAATTCAACAACATAAAAGAAAATTAGATAATCATAGTTCAATGAGCTTGTGGCACGCAAGATTAGGACATATTTCTGAGAAAAGAATTAATAAATTAGCACAATTGCTTGATCTAACGAGAGAGCAAGAACTACCAACTTGTGAATCCTGCCTCAAAGGAAAGATGACCAAATCTCCATTTATTGGACAAGTGGAGCAAGCCAAGCATCTATTGGATTTGATCCATACAGATGTATGTGGACAACTAAATGTTAGTGCTCGTGGGAATTATAACTACTTCTTAACCTTTACTGATGAGTTCTCTAGGTATGGTTATGTGTACCTTTTAAGGTACAAGTCTGAAGTATTTGAAAAGTTCAAAGAATTCAGAATTGAAGTAGAGAAATAAACTGGATTAAGTATAAAAACTCTTCGATCTGATCGAGGAGGTGAATACTTAAGCATAGAATTTTTAGATTATCTAAAAGAGAATGGGATTCTCTCACAGTGGACTCCTCCTGCTACTCCCTAACTCAATGGAGTTGCGGAACGCAGGAATCGAACCTTGTTGGACATGGTTAGATCTATGATAAGCTTCACTTCATTACCTCTTTCATTCTGGGGCTACGCCTTAGAAACGGCAGCATACCTATTAAACAGGGTGCCATCTAAAGCCGTCCCCAAAATACTATATGAGATGTGGTATGGAAAGACACCTTCCTATAAATACCTTAGGGTATGGGGGTGTGCTGCTTATGTGAAGCAGCTAGTGGGAGATAAGTTGGATATGAAATCCAGCTTATGCAAGTTTGTGGGGTATCCAAAGGAGTTTATTAGATACTATTTCTATGATGCCACGGAACAAAGGGTATTTGTTTCGAGGAATGCTACCTTCCTTAAAGAAGAATTTCTTTCAGATGGAAGTGACAATGTCGTAGAACTTGAAGAGATTCAAGAACCACAGAACACCCCAACTAATGCAGTAAATGGTACACCAGCTGATGCTGGACCCTCTAAGGCACAATCTCTTCGAAAATCCGAAAGGGTCTCAAGGGTACCTAAGAGGTACAACTTGTTGTTAGAGAACAAAGAAGAGGGACTCTCCTTGGATAATGATCCAAGAAGCTATGGAGAGGCGATGTCTGACATCGACTCGAAAAAGTGGCAAGAAGCTATGCAGTCCGAAATGGACTCTATGTACTCCAACAAAGTATGGACTTTGGTGGACCCACCACAGGGAATTATTCCCATTGGCTGCAAATGGGTAACATTTTATATTTTTTAGTTATTACGCTTGTAAGATTTTGTACACACTTTTAAGTTAAATATGAGAAAATAAAGAAAAACTTTAATTCTAATTTTCAAAACGAATTATAAGCTTTAGTCATTTTAAATAAAATCGTTTAATACTATCTAAGGAATTAAATTATATTTACTTTTAAATATTGAATACATATTGTTTATTTTTTTATTTTTATCATTTTTTCTTGAATTTAAATCATTTGTCCATTTCAACAAAATACTAACTGAGGAATTAAATAAATTTACTTTTAAAGTATTCAAAACATATTTTTTAAATTTCATTAAATTTATATTTTTTTTATTATTTTTTTAAAATTTTAAATGTTTATATTTTTTAATTTATTACGCTAGTAGGATTCAGTATATACTTTTAAATTAAATATATAAAAGTATTTAATTATATTATTAAAATTAAAATTTGAAACTTAGTGATTTCAAATAAAACAATTTAAAACTAATTAACGAATTAAAATATATTTACTTTTAAAATATTTATTACTTATTATTCATTTCTATTTTTAATTTTGAATGTTTTTTATTATGTTTTAAATTTTTAAAATTTATATTTTTGAGGTATTGTGCTTGTAAAACTTTTATATACTATTAAATTAAATTTCATAAAATAAAAAAAGTTTATTTAGATTAAAAAATCTTTTAAATCTATTAATTTTCCTCAAACAATAACAATGAAGATGAATACAAATAAAAAAAAAAGGATAAAGTTCGCCTGTTACTCTTCCTCTCAATTTATAATTTATGTTTCAACATTGTATTTATATTTAAAAGTCATCTTAGTGCACTAAAACCTTTACTAAATATACTTTAATTTTTTTAATTAATATAGATTAATATTTTAAAGTTAATTTAATTGTATATTTCAACCAAAGAATATCTAATGAAATAAAATATATTTTCTTTTAAAACATTCAATACATATTATGGAATTAAAATATATTTAATTTTAAAATATTCAATAACCATTACTATTTGCCTACTAAGTTTAGAATTCATTTTTTTTAGATCTGTAATGTTTGAACATTTTATATTTTTTAGTTATTATGCTTGTAATATTTTTATACACTTTTAAGTTAAATATCATAAAAAAAAGGAAAACCTTTAATTCCACTTTTCAAAATGAATTATAAACTTTAGTCATTTTAAATAAAATCGTTTAATACTATCTAAGGAATTAAATTATATTTAATTTTAAATATTGAATACATATTGTTTATTATTTTTTTTATCATTTTTTTCATGTTTTTAAATTATTTGTCCATTTCAACAAAATACTAACTAAGGAATTAAATGTATTTTCTTTTAAAATATTCAAAACATTTTTTTTTAAATTTCAATAATTTTATATTTTATTTTTATTATTTTTTTAAAATTTTAAATGTTTATATTTTTTAATTTATTACGCTAGTAGGATTCAGTATATACTTTTAAATTAAATATATAAAAGTATTTAATTATATTATTAAAATTAAAATTTGAAACTTAGTGATTTCAAATAAAACAATTTAAAACTAATTAACGAATTAAAATATATTTACTTTTAAAATATTTATTACTTATTATTCATTTCTATTTTTAATTTTGAATGTTTTTTATTATGTTTTAAATTTTTAAAATTTATATTTTTGAGGTATTGTGCTTGTAAAACTTTTATATACTATTAAATTAAATTTCATAAAATAAAAAAAAGTTTATTTAGATTAAAAAATCTTTTAAATCTATTAATTTTCCTTAAACAATAACAATGAAGACGAATACAAATAAATAAAAAAAGATAAAGTTCGCCTGTTACTCTTCCTCTCAATTTATAATTTATGTTTCAACATTGTATTTACATTTAAAAGTCATCTTAGTGCACTAAAACCTTTACTAAATATACTTTAATTTTTTTAATTAATATAGATTAACATTTTAAAGTTAATTTAATTGTATATTTCAACCAAAGAATATCTAATGAAATAAAATATATTTTCTTTTAAAACATTCAATACATATTATGGAATTAAAATATATTTAATTTTAAAATATTCAATAACCATTACTATTTGCCTACTAAGGTTAGAATTCATTGTTTTTAGATCTGTAATGTTTGAACATTTTATATTTTTTTAGTTATTATGCTTGTAATATTTTTATACACTTTTAAGTTAAATATCATAAAAAAAAGGAAAACCTTTAATTCCACTTTTCAAAATGAATTATAAACTTTAGTCATTTTAAATAAAATCGTTTAATACTATCTAAGAAATTAAATTATATTTAATTTTAAATATTGAATACATATTGTTTATATTTTTTTTATCATTTTTTCATGTTTTTAAATTATTTGTCCATTTCAACAAAATACTAACTAAGGAATTAAATGTATTTTCTTTTAAAATATTCAAAACATTTTTTTTTAAATTTCAATAAATTTATATTTTGTTTTAATTAAGTTTTTAATATTTTAAGTGTTTATAGTTTTAATTTATTACTTTAATAGGATTCAGTATATACTTTTAATTTTAAATATATAAAAGTATTTAATTATATTATTAAAATTAAAATTTGAAACTTAGTGATTTCAAATAAAACTATTTAAAACTAATTAAGGAATTAAAATATATTTGCTTTTAAAATATTTATTACATATTATTCATTTCTATTTTTAATTTTAAATGGATTTTATTCTGTTTTAAATTTTTAAATTTTATATTTTTGAGGTATTATGCTTGTAAAACTTTTATATACTATTAAATTAAATTTCATCAAATAAAAAAAAGTATATTTACTTTAAAAAATCTTTTAAATATATTAATTTTCCTCAAACAATAACAATAAAGATGAATACAAATAATAAAAAAAGAAGATAAAGTTCTAATGTTACTCATCCCCTCAATTTATAAGTTATGTTTCCACTTTATATTTATATTTAAAAGTCATCTTAGTGCACTAAAACCTTTACTAAATATACTTTAATTTTTTTAATTAATATAGATCAATATTTTAAAGTTAATTTAATTGTATATTTCAACCAAAGAATATCTAATGAAATAAAATATATTTTCTTTTAAAACATTCAACTCATATTATGGAATTAAAATATATTTAATTTGAAAATATTCAATAAACGTTACTATTTGCCTACTAAGTTTACATTTCATTTTTTTAAGATTTGTAATGTTTGAACATTTTATATTTTTTAGTTATTACCCTTGTAAGATTTTGTATACACTTTTAAGTTAAATATGAGAAAATAAAGAAAAACTTTAATTCTAATTTTCAAAACGAATTATAAGCTTTAGTCATTTTAAATAAAATCGTTTAGTACTATCTAAGGAATTAAATTATATTTACTTTTAAATATTGAATACATATTGTTTTTTTTTTATTTTTATCATTTTTTTCTGAATTTAAATCATTTGTCCATTTCAACAAAATACTAACTGAGGAATTAAATAAATTTACTTTTAAAGTATTCAAAACATATTTTTTAAACTTCAATAATTTTATATTTTATTTTTATTATTTTTTTAAAATTTTAAATATTTATATTTTTAATTTATTACGCTAGTAGGATTCAGTATATACTTTTAAATTAAATATATAAAAGTATTTAATTATATTATTAAAATTAAAATTTGAAACTTAGTGATTTCAAATAAAACAATTTAAAACTAATTAACGAATTAAAATATATTTACTTTTAAAATATTTATTACTTATTATTCATTTCTATTTTTAATTTTGAATGTTTTTTATTATGTTTTAAATTTTTAAAATTTATATTTTTGAGGTATTGTGCTTGTAAAACTTTTATATACTATTAAATTAAATTTCATAAAATAAAAAAAGTTTATTTAGATTAAAAAATCTTTAAAATCTATTAATTTTCCTTAAACAATAACAATGAAGACGAATACAAATAAAAAAAAAGATAAAGTTCGCCTGTTACTCTTCCTCTCAATTTATAATTTATGTTTCAACATTGTATTTATATTTAAAAGTCATCTTAGTGCACTAAAACCTTCACTAAATATACTTTACTTTTTTTAATTAATATAGATCAATATTTAAAGTTAATTTAATTGTATATTTCAATCAAATAATATCTAATGAAATAAAATATATTTTCTTTTAAAACATTCAATACATATTATGGAATTAAAATATATTTAATTCAAAAATATTCAATAAACGTTACTATTTGCCTACTAAGTTTATTATTCATTTTTTTAGATCTGTAATGTTTGAACATTTTATATTTTTTTAGTTATTATGCTTGTAATATTTTTTATACACTTTTAAGTTAAATATCATAAAAAAAAAGGAAAACCTTTAATTCCACTTTTCGAAATGAATTATAAACTTTAGTCATTTTAAATAAAATCGTTTAATACTATCTAAGGAATTAAATTATATTTAATTTTAAATATTGAATACATATTGTTTATTATTTTTTTTATCATTTTTTCATGTATTTAAATTATTTGTCCAATTCAACAAAATACTAACTAACGAATTAAAATATATTTTCTTTTAAAATATTCAAAACATTTTTTTTTAATTTCAATAAATTTATATTTTGTTTTAATTAAGTTTTTAATATTTTAAGTGTTTATATTTTTAATTTATTACTTTAATAGGATTCAGTATATACTTTTAATTTAATATATAAAAGTATTTAATTATATTATTAAAATTAAAATTTGAAACTTAGTGATTTCAAATAAAACTATTTAAAACTAATTAAGGAATTAAAATATATTTGCTTTTAAAATATTTATTACATATTATTCATTTCTATTTTTAATTTTAAATGGATTTTATTCTGTTTTAAATTTTTAAATTTTATATTTTTGAGGTATTATGCTTGTAAAACTTTTATATACTATTAAATTAAATTTCATCAAATAAAAAAGTATATTTACTTTAAAAAATCTTTTAAATATATTAATTTTCCTCAAATAATAACAATAAAGGTGAATACGAATAATAGAAAAAAAAGATAAAGTTCTCATGTTACTCATCCTCTCAATTTATAAGTTGTGTTTCAACTTTGTATTATATTTATAAGTCATCTTAGTGCACTAAAACCTTCACTAAATATACTTTACTTTTTTTAATTAATATAGATCAATATTTTAAAGTTAATTTAATTGTATATTTCAATCAAATAATATCTAATGAAATATATATTTTTCTTTTAAAACATTCAATACATATTATGGAATTAAAATATATTTAATTTGAAAATATTCAATAAACGTTACTATTTGCCTACTAAGTTTGGAATTCATTTTTTTAAGATGTGTAATGTTTGAACATTTTATATTTTTTTAGTTATTATGCTTGTAATATTTTTTTACACTTTTAAGTTAAATATCATATAAAAAAAGGAAAACCTTTAATTTCACTTTTCGAAATGAATTATAAACTTTAGTCATTTTAAATAAAATCGTTTAATACTATCTAAGGAATTAAATTATATTTAATTTTAAATATTGAATACATATTGTTTATTATTTTTTTTTATCATTTTTTCATGTATTTAAATTATTTGTCCAATTCAACAAAATACTAACTAATGAATTAAAATATATTTTCTTTTAAAATATTCAAAACATTTTTTTTAAATTTCAATAAATTTATATTTTGTTTTAATTAAGTTTTTAATATTTTAAGTGTTTATATTTTTAATTTATTACTTTAATAGGATTCAGTATATACTTTTAATTTAAATATATAAAAGTATTTAATTGTATTATTAAAATTAAAATTTGAAACTTAGTGATTTCAAATAAAACTATTTAAAACTAATTAAGGAATTAAAATATATTTGCTTTTAAAATATTTATTACATATTATTCATTTCTATTTTTAATTTTAAATGGATTTTATTCTGTTTTAAATTTTTAAATTTTATATTTTTGAGGTATTATGCTTGTAAAACTTTTATATACTATTAAATTAAATTTCATCAAATAAAAAAGTATATTTACTTTAAAAAATCTTTTAAATATATTAATTTTCCTCAAATAATAACAATAAAGGTGAATACGAATAATAGAAAAAAAAGATAAAGTTCTCATGTTACTCATCCTCTCATTTATAAGTTGTGTTTCAACTTTGTATTTATATTTATAAGTCATCTTAGTGCACTAAAACCTTCACTAAATATACTTTACTTTTTTTAATTAATATAGATCAATATTTTAAAGTTAATTTAATTGTATATTTCAATCAAATAATATCTAATGATAAAATATATTTTCTTTTAAAACATTCAATACATATTATGGAATTAAAATATATTTAATTTGAAAATATTCAATAAACGTTACTATTTGCCTACTAAGTTTGGAATTCATTTTTTTAAGATGTGTAATGTTTGAACATTTTATATTTTTTTAGTTATTATGCTTGTAATATTTTATATACACTTTTAAGTTAAATATCATAAAAAAAAGAAAAACCTTTAATTCCACTTTTCGAAATGAATTATAAACTTTAGTCATTTTAAATAAAATCGTTTAATACTATCTAAGGAAGTAAATTATATTTAATTTTAATATTGAATACATATTGTTTATTATTTTTTTTTATCATTTTTTCATGTATTAAATTATTTGTCCAGTTCAACAAAATACTAACTAACGAATTAAAATATATTTTCTTTTAAAATATTCAAAACATTTTTTTTAAATTTCAATAAATTTATATTTTGTTTTAATTAAGTTTTTAATATTTTAAGTGTTTATATTTTTAATTTATTACTTTAATAGGATTCAGTATATACTTTTAATTTAAATATATAAAAGTATTTAATTATATTATTAAAATTAAAATTTGAAACTTAGTGATTTCAAATAAAACTATTTAAAACTAATTAAGGAATTAAAATATATTTGCTTTTAAAATATTTATTACATATTATTCATTTCTATTTTTAATTTTAAATGGATTTTATTCTGTTTTAAATTTTTAAATTTTATATTTTTGAGGTATTATGCTTGTAAAACTTTTATATACTATTAAATTAAATTTCATCAAATAAAAAAAAGTATATTTACTTTAAAAAATCTTTTAAATATATTAATTTTCCTCAAACAATAACAATAAAGATGAATACAAATAATAAGAAAGAAGATAAAGTTCTAATGTTACTCATCCCCTCAATTTATAAGTTATGTTTCAACTTTGTATTTATATTTAAAAGTCATCTTAGTGCACTAAAACTTTTACTAAATATACTTTAATTTTTTTACTTAATATAGATCAATATTTTAAAGTTAATTTAATTGTGTATTTCAACCAAAGAATATCTAATGAAATAAAATATATTTTCTTTTAAAACATTCAACACATATTATGGAATTAAAAATATTTAATTTGAAAATATTCAATAAACGTTACTATTTGCCTATTCTGTTTACATTTCATTTTTTTTAAATTTGTAATGTTTGAACATTTTATATTTTTTAGTTATTACGCTTGTAAGATTTTGTATACACTTTTAAGTTAAATATGAGAAAATAAAGAAAAACTTTAATTCTAATTTTCAAAACGAATTATAAGCTTTAGTCATTTTAAATAAAATCGTTTAACTATCTAAGGAATTAAATTATATTTACTTTTAAATATTGAATACGTATTGTTTATTTTTTTATTTTTATCATTTTTTCATGAATTTAAATCATTTATCCATTTCAACAAAATACTAACTGAGGAATTAAATAAATTTACTTTTAAAGTATTCAATACATATTTTTTAAATTTCAATAAATTTATATTTTATTTTTATTATTGTTTTAAAATTTTAAATGTTTATATTTTTAATTTATTACGCTAGTAGGATTCAGTATATACTTTTTAATTAAATATATAAAAGTATTTAATTATATTATTAACATTAAAATTTGAAACTTAGTGATTTCAAAACATATTTTTTAAATTTCAACAAATTTATATTTTATTTTTATTATTTTTTAATATTTTAAGTGTTTATATTTTTAATTTATTACACTAGTAGGATTCAGAATATACTTTCAAATTAAATATATAAAAGTATTTAATTATATTATTAAAATTAAAATTTAAAACTTTGGGATTTCAAATAAAACTATTTAAAACTAATTAAGGAATTAAAATATAATTGCTTTTAAAATATTTATTACATATTATTCATTTCTTTTTTTTATTTTACATAGATTTTATTCTGTTTTAAATTTTTAAAATTTATATTTGAGGTATTGTGCTTGTAAAACTTTTATATGCTATTAAATTAAATTTCAAAAATAAAAAAAAAAGTATATTTACTTTAAAAAATCTTTTAATATATTAATTTTCCTCAAACAATAACAATAAAGATGAATACAAATAAAAAAAGAAGAAGATAAAGTTATCCTGTTACTCCTCCTCTCAATTTATAAGTTATGTTTCAACTTTGAATTTATATTTAAAAGTCATTTTAGTGCACTAAAACCTTTACTAAATATACTTTAATTTTTTTAATTAATATAGATTAATATTTTATAGTTAATTTAATTGTATATTTCAACCAAATAATATCTAATGAAATAAAATATATTTTCTTTTAAAACATTCAATACATATTATGGAATTAAAATATATTTAATTTGAAAATATTCAGTAAACATTACTATTTGCCTATTAAGTTTACAATTTTATTTTTTTAGATCTGTAATGTTTGAACATTTTATATTTTTTGGTACTACGCTTGTAATATTTTTTATATACTTTTAAGTTAAATATCATAAAAAAAGGAAAACCTTTAATTCCACTTTTCAAAACGAATTATAAGCTTTAGTCATTTTAAATAAAACCGTTTAATACTATCTAAGGAATTAAATTATATATACTTTTAAATATTGAATACATATTGTTTATTTTTTTATTTTTATCATTTTTTCATGAATTTAAATTATTTTGTTCATTTCAACAAAATACTAACTAAGGAATTAAATATATTTCCTTTTAAAATATTCAAAACATTTTTTTTTAAATTTCAATAAATTTATATTTTATTTTTATTAAGTTTTTAATATTTTAAGTGTTTATATTTTTTAATTTATTACTTTAATAGGATTTAGTATATACTTTTAATTTAAATATATAAAAGTATTTAACTATATTATTAAAATTAAAATTTGAAACTTAGTGATTTCAAATAAAACTATTTAAAACTAATTAAGGAATTAAAATATAATTGCTTTTAAAATATTTATTACATATTATTCATTTTTTTTTTATTTTACATAGATTTTATTCTGTTTTAAATTTTTAAAATTTATATTTTTGAGGTATTGTGCTTGTAAAACTTTTATATGCTATTAAATTAAATTCAATAAAAAAAAAAAGTATATTTACTTTAAAAAATCTTTTAAATATATTAATTTTCCTCAAACAATAACAATAAAGATGAATACAAATAAAAAAAGAAGAAGATAAAGTTATCCTGTTACTCCTCCTCTCAATTTATAAGTTATGTTTCAACTTTGAATTTATATTTAAAAGTCATTTTAGTGCACTAAAACCTTTACTAAATATACTTTAATTTTTTTAATTAATATAGATTAATATTTTATAGTTAATTTAATTGTATATTTCAACCAAATAATATCTAATGAAATAAAATATATTTTCTTTTAAAACATTCAATACATATTATGGAATTAAAATATATTTAATTTGAAAATATTCAGTAAACATTACTATTTGCCTATTAAGTTTACAATTTTATTTTTTTAGATCTGTAATGTTTGAACATTTTATATTTTTTGTTACTACGCTTGTAATATTTTTTATATACTTTTAAGTTAAATATCATAAAAAAAGGAAAACCTTTAATTCCACTTTTCAAAACGAATTATAAGCTTTAGTCATTTTAAATAAAACCGTTTAATACTATCTAAGGAATTAAATTATATATACTTTTAAATATTGAATACATATTGTTTATTTTTTTATTTTTATCATTTTTTCATGAATTTAAATTATTTGTCCATTTCAACAAAATACTAACTAAGGAATTAAATATATTTCCTTTTAAAATATTCAAAACATTTTTTTTTAAATTTCAATAAATTTATATTTTATTTTTATTAAGTTTTTAATATTTTAAGTGTTTATATTTTTTAATTTATTACTTTAATAGGATTTAGTATATACTTTTAATTTAAATATATAAAAGTATTTAACTATATTATTAAAATTAAAATTTGAAACTTAGTGATTTCAAATAAAACTATTTAAAACTAATTAAGGAATTAAAATATATTTGCTTTTAAAATATTTATTACATATTATTCATTTCTATTTTTAATTTTAAATGGATTTTATTCTGTTTTAAATTTTTAAGTTTTATATTTTTGAGGTATTATGCTTGTAAAACTTTTATATACTATTAAATTAAATTTCATCAAATAAGGAATTAAATATATTTACTTCACATTATTATTTGCCTATTTAGTTTACATTTCATTTTATTTAGATCTATAATATTTTAACATTTTATATTTTTTAGTTTTTGTGCTAGTAAGATATTGTATATACTTTTAAATTAAACATCATAAAGTAAAGAAAAATCTTTAATTTCACTTTTCAAATTGAATTATACACTTTAGTCATTCTAAATAAAATCGTTTAATATTATCTAAGGAATTAAAATATATTTACTTTTTAAAATATTCAATACATATGGTTTATTTTTTATCATTTTTTTAGAATTTAATTGTTTTAAATATTTTATATTATTTTTTTTGAGTTAATGTGCTAGTGCAATTTAGTATGTTCTTTTAAATTATATTTCATAAAATACAGTGAAACAATTCAATAATTAAATCTTTAAAATCTACTAAATTGCCTCTAACAATGACAAGAAATAAAAAGACAAAAACTTGTTTTTTTTTCAGTTTTTAGAATTATAGATTATTTATATATTGTTTAGTTACACTATAAAAAACTATTTAATACTATCCCAAAGTAACTGAAGTAGATATACAATAAAAATATTTGTTACACAATATTTATTTATGTATTTAATTGATTTCATTTTTTAAGATTTTAGGATTTTTAAATATTTATGTTTTGTGTTATTGTGATAGTAAAATTTGCTATATACATTTAAATTAAATAGCATAAAATAAAGAAAATCTTTAACTATACTTTCGACATTAATGTATATAGGCTTTGGTTATGCAAAATAGAAACTATTTAATACTCTCGATTAAATATGTTTAGTTTTGAACTATTGAATAAAATTCTTTATTCAAATATAATTTTTAATATTTTTTTATTAAATTTTTATTTTTTTAAATATTTCTCTTTTTGAGTTGTTGTGTGAGTAAAATTTAGTGTGTACTTTTAAATTAAGTTTCAAAAAATATAAAAAAGCCTTCAGTAAATATACTTTAAAAAATTAAACTATTTTAAAATAGTTTTATCTATTTCTAGAAAAATATTCTGAAACTCAATAAATTGTATATTTCAACTAAACAATTTCTAAGGAACAACAATGTATTTACTTTTAAAGTATTCAATACATATAATGTATTTAATTTATATAGTATTTTTGTTAGATTTTTTACTTTTTAAATATTAATAAGTTCTTTAGTTGTTCTAAACAAAAATAATTCAATCCCCTTTAAGAATCGTACTTTTGAATTCAGAAAAATATTTTATTTATTCTAAGACCTATGTTCTAATGTTAAATTATTTGTCTATTTCAGCTAAATATTATCTAAGGAATTAAATATATTTACTTTTTAAATATTCAAATATATTTTTTAAATTTAAATAAATTTTATATTGTATATTTAATAATTTTTAAAATTTTAAATGTTTATATTTTTTAATTTGTTGTGCTAGTAGGATTCCGTATATACTTTTAAATTAAAGATATAAAAATATTTAATTATATTATTAAAATTAAAATGTAAAACTTAGTGATTTCAAATCAAACTATTTAAGCCTTTCTAAGGAATTAAAATATACTTACTTTTAAAATATTTATTACATATGCAAAGTTTAGCATGAGACAAAAAAATTAGAAACTGAAAAAAAAAAAAAAAAAACCCAGATAAGAAATCTAGCTAAAGTCTTGGAGCAAGAGGAGAAAAGACTGAAATCTCATATGTAGGTATATACCTATAATGCTTGTAAAGTATTGTAAGTTCTGGACGCTGAGTAGGTGATGATGGTGTGCGAATTGAGCATCCAAATGGTGGACCAAGAAACACAACTAGTTCCCTTGAACACGTTTTGCATTTCAACCTTCCTCAAACCTTATTTCCGTTTTCTTCCTCTCAGATATCCCTTTTCTTCTCAAGACTTTTTTTTTTCCTCTCGAAAACCCAATCTTGGCAATGGTACAGACAGATAACAGAAACTCACCTTCACCTCGCCAGAGGAAGACTTGCAGGAGACGCTCCGTTCAGTTCACAGGAGAGAGAGATATGTCGGCTCTTAGGTGATTATGGTTTCAACGTTTTTCTTATATGTTGGTGTAATTTTGTCCATCAATATATTGTACATTGAGGATAGTTTAACGAACTAGGCATTATATGTCATATCATTTTAATAAATAGATTCAAATTATGATTCTTAAAGGGGATTGAATTATTTTTGTTTAGAATAATTAAAGAACTTATTAATATTTAAAAAGTAAAAAATCTAACAAAAATACGATATAAATTAAATACATAAATACATTATCCGTATTGAATATTTTAAAAGTAAATACATTGTTGTTCCTAATAAATTGTTTAGTTGAATTATACAATTTATTGGACTTCAGAATATTTTTCTACAAATAGATGAAATTATTTTAAAATAGTTTAATTTTTTAAAAATATATTTACTGAAGGTTTTTTTATACTTTTTGAAATTTAATTTAAAAGTACATACTAAATTTTACTCGCACAACAACTCAGAAAGAGAAATATTTAAAAAAATTAAAAATCTAATAAAAAAGCATTAAAAATTATATTAAATAAAGAATTTTTATTCAATAGTTCAAAACTAAACATATTTAATCGAGAGTATTAAATAGTTTCTATTCTGAATAACCAACCCTATACATTAATGTTGAAAGTATAATTCAAAATTTTTCTTATTTTATGCTATTTAATTTAAATGTATGTACTAAATTTTACTATCACAATAAACACCAAACATAAATATTTAAAAACCTTAAAATCTCAAAAAATGAAATCAATTAAATACATAAATAAATATTGTGTAACAAATATTTTTATTGTATATCTACTTCAGTTACTTTGGGATAGTATTAAATAGTTTTTAATGGAGGTTCAAGATCAACTATATTGGCTAGGATTATGATTTAACCTTTTGTGTTGATTAATTTATTGAGAATTATGCATGGTGGATTATTTTAGGATTATTAAGACTTTTAAATTCTAGGTGATGAAAATTTAGAAATTTTTTGGAGGCCATAGTAGGAAAATGTTTACTATTTGCAGAAAATAAGAAATTATCAAATTATAATTTTCTACAGTTACCGTGAAATATAGTTGTAAGAAAGAGTTATTATCAATCTTTGGGTTATGTTAGAATTTTTAGAAATGACCAAAGTTTACTAAAAATTGATTTGTGTGATCTTAGATCTCTTGATACATGTTGAAAAGAAGTTTTTGGGCATGCTATTAACTAACTAATTGATTTTATCCTGGATATAGTTGTAAGAACAAATCCAATCTCTCTTTTAGTTTATCATATACACCTATTGGAATTCACCAAACCATAAGTGATATTGTTATAATATTGGGCAAGGCATTAAGGTCTAGTGCTTCTCCTAAACAAGCTCTACTACATATTCACCTAAAAAAGATGAATCTTGAGGTTATGTATTTTTTATTGCAACTGAATTGAGTAATAACTTGTAATAAGACAGACTTTCATATTAAGGTTTATTTGATAAATTAAGAGGAGTTATTGTGCTCTTAAGGATTAATTTTAAGTTTAAATTAATTATGAATTTCTTGTTGTGCCATTAGGTTGACTAATGCCTTAATTATTTTGATATACATGATGAATAATATGTTTGATGATTCTGTATGGGTATGTTTGAGGTGATATTTATTGATGATATCTTAGTATACAACAAGGAGAAATATGATTAATCTTTCACTATAATCTTGAAAACTCTAAGGAAGTAGAAAATTATTTGTGCAATTTAGCAAATGCGATCTTTTGGTTATGTAATAAAATATTCATTTTAGGGACTGGTAATTTTCTTAAGAAGATGTCTTTGTAACTATTCTAAATTTTGAGGTTGTACTGAAATAAGGAAGACCAATAAATGTGATAGAAATAAGAAAAGTTTTCTAAGTTAGTGATATTATTATTCCTCCGTAGTTGTTATTACTTTATTTCATCATACATGCACCTTATATGAAATTTGAATGGTTTGCTAAGTGGGAAAAATTACTTAAAGAGGATTGATTTGAGCTTCGGTGGTAACTTCAACTTTAGATATAAGTTATTTATTGTGGTATAGTGGGCTCTCTCATTGGGTTTTGGTATATGTTTGATGCAATATAAAAAAGTTACTCAACACTCTTTAATCATAGTTCCCAACTCTTATGGTATACTTGATTATGTCATATCTCTGAGCAGGGAATTTATAAGTTGGCCTAATTGCTCAATCTTTCGAAAGAGCAAGAAATGTCAATATGTGAGTCATGTATAAAAGGAAAGATAACTAAATCACCATTTGTTGGACAAGTGTAGCAAGCCAAAGATCTATTGGATTTGATCCATACGGATGTACACGGGCCACTAAGTGTTATTGCTTGTGGGAACTATCACTACTTTATAATTTTTACTGATGATTATTCTAGGTATGGTTATGTATACCTTATGAGGTACAAATCTGAACCTTTTGAAAAGTTGAAAGAATTTAGATGTAAGGTGGAGAAATAAATTGGGCTAAGTATCAAGTCTTTTCAATCAGCGTATTATGACTACGAGATATGACAGATGGATGTGAAGACTACTTTTCTTATTGGAAACATTAAGGAAGAGATCTATATGAGGGAGCCAGAAGGCTTCATATCAAGAGGGAGTGAGCAAAAGGTTTGCAAACTTTAGAGATCCATTTATGGACTTAAGGAGGCTATCGAAAACTAGAACTTCCAGTTTGACAAGGCAATCAAATCATTTGATTTCCACAAGAACCTGGATAGATCATGTGTCTGCAAGAAGTTTAGTAGGAGCACAGTGACATTTATTGTGTTGTATGTAACGTGGAAAAATGTGTTATGGCGAGTAATAGAATATAAACCGTTCATCAATATGCTAGAGATAATCAAAACTGAATCTCTAAAAATGGAACAACTTTCATATTTTATTGAAAAAGTAATACCTTTTCCATTTAAAACTGGAATGTAGATAATGTTCTTCACTGTCTCTAGAACATAAAGATAATTGTTTCAAACTAAAATTACTTTATTTCCTAAAGCTAAGTTGATATTTCATATAGCTAATGCAACAATCTTTGCTCTATTCCCCAGCTGCAGGATTGTCTCTCCTCTACTTACCTTTCTGCTTTTTGTCATCACCCGCAAATCATTGCGAAGATAAGACCCACAACCAGTATCTAATATCCAAAAAACATCATTAACTGATAAGTTAACTTCAACAAAATAAATACCTGAACTCTTCAAGCTCGCAAGGTACTCCTTATAGTTCATCTTCCATTGTCCAGGTTTGTTGCAGTAATGGCATTTATCATTAGCTTTGAAATTCTATGAGACTCCACCTGTTGCCTTCATGCCTTTGGATTTTGAGGAACGCTTTCCCTTTCTCTTTTTCTTCTTGGCTTTACAGCCTTCGAGTTGGAAGAGAATCCAATAAGCATGACTGGCTTGTCCTTTTTTATTGTGGACTCAGCCATCTTCAACATGTTAACCAGCTTAGCAAGGCTAGTTTCCATCTTATGCATGTTGAAATTGACAGCAAAGATGTCAAATGATGGAGGCAAAGATTACAGGATGGGATGAAAATAGAGTTCGTTATCTACAACGACTCTAATTGACTTGAGTCTTTCTATCAAGCCTATCATCTTTAATCCATGATCATGGACTGAAGAGTCCTCCACTATACGGGTCCTAAAAAGCTCTTTCGAGATAGGATATCTCGCATGCTTAGAATGTTCACCATACAACTCTTGTAGGTGGACATAGATATCATGCGCATCCGCATGTACCTCGTGTTGCCTTTACAACTTATTTGACATTCATGTCATCATATAACATCACGTTTGGAGATCATCCTCGACTTATTATTGATATTCTGCAAGCTTCTCCTCGGTCCTATCTATCGGTTGACCCGTTAATAGAGGAACATTGAGAAAATAAGATATCTTCTCAGATTGTAAAACAATCTTGAGGTTCCTAAGCCAATCGACAAAGTTGGGTGAAGTTAATTTATTGGTGTTCAGAATTAATGCAAGTAGATTTTTTAGCCATTTTACAGACAATCTACAAAATTTAGACAAGGTAGAAAATTTGCATTTTTTCAAAAACATATTCATTTATAACAAGGTCTTTAGTAATAAATGTATATCACTATTTTATTCAAATTCCATCACCCCTAATGGTAATTTTGAGAAATCATATTTTCTAGTGGACATGAGGCCCAATTAATATGCTGTATGCCTCAATTTTATGAGGTTATAAAATATATTGAAAGACAGTTAACTTTTAACAATTGCATCTCTATGCAACCCTTAAGATATTTTACTTCACTTCTTCCCATATACCCTAATTTTATAAGCCCATATGGTACTAAATGTCAAACAAAAGCCATATAGACAAAACATCAAAATGTTCCACCATCAAATAGATCACCACCATTCATTTAGGAGGTGGAGTAGTATAAATAGAGGTAGGAACTTCATTTGTAAATCATCAAGCAACGTAGAGACGAGTCCATCCATAGGCATCACCATGCTTAGTAGAAATCACAACTTTCCATTATATAGTCATTCCACAAGTCATGGCCAATGACAAAGTAAGGTAGCATTGTCATGTGGTCTACTTTTGATGGTAGGCATGGATTACTAGGATTATTAGGTCCAACCCAATTTTATCCATATTTACTTGAAATTAAAATTTTAAGAATTCCTTTACTTGATTTTAATTCAAGTGGGGTATTTATTTTAACCAAGACCTCATTAATTTTAATCTTAGTTTATTTAATGTGTTTGCATTTAATTAACGACAAGCATATCATTTGAAAATATTAAATAAATCCTACACATACATAAAATACATACATAACTCGGATGATAATTGCACAATCCTATGCGATCCAATTAAGCCAAAAAAGGATTTAGGTCAATTTATGGGTTATAAAATAGAAATAGAAACTAATTTCTATTACATGAATGTATCCCACACATTCATGGTCCTTGTTTTGATTCTTCGTCTTGGTCCTTCTTCTTGTCCACTAAAAATAAAAAAGAAAAACCTCACCCTATTCTACTCTCATTTCAAAAATTCAAAGTACATACAAGAAAAGAATAAGAGACTTGTAGGCCCCATTTCAAAAACTCAAAGATAAATAAATCCAATCACATTGGTCCAAAAAGCTCCATGATCATCTCATACATACTAATAAATACATCACATGAATTTATTAAAGTATATAAATTTTACCATCTATTTAAATTGTAATTTCACAACTTGGGATAAAATCTTAAATTAAAAATCAAAAAATCCAATTTTGGAATTGACACAACAGAGTGTCTAACAGCCACTGCGCATGGCTGCTGTGTGCAGTAAGTGCACACAACACGTGTTGTCGGCACTACCAATGCGTGGGCAGAACGCGCTGGGGGCTCGCACATGCGGGCAGTTCAACTTGCATGTTTTGGCATCATTTCATGAATTTAAAATTAAATAAAATTACAAAAATATTAAATCCCAATCAGAAACATAATTATCAATTAGAATTTAATAATTAATTCAGAGGCAAAAATTAAATCTGATTGGAATTACGTGAACCGTGACTCTGATACCATTGTTGGGTTCGTATGATCTCGGGGTGTGTGATAAGTGAATATTTTGACATATTTTTGTATCAAATCCTTTATTTTTTCTTGCCTTATTCTGTTAATATTATATTTTGTGTTAGGGAATAAATGGAAGCATTTTTCCCGACTTGTGCAGTTTTTGTAATTTAAGCATAACTTCATGATCAAAAACTCTATGGACCTAAAGCTTATTTCATTTGAAATCCAAGAGATATAGGTACAACTTTTATGTTGTAGGCTCATGCTAATTCCGTCTTGATGATAGCAGAAAATTCATCCAAGTAGTTGCACAAAATGGATTACCAAAATTCAGATCAGAGTTCAGCCCAGTATTGACTTATTTTACCAATTCGGTTATATATCCTGAGCCCAAATTTATTTTGGTCTGAAATTTGGATATGTTATACCCAAGAGGTAAATAAACAAGTTTGTTGAAGATAAGATGGTGTGAAAATGTGTCAAAATGATAAAACCATAGGCTGCAAGTTGCTACTGATGTTACAGGGTGGCTCTTGGACATGACTCGGTAATTTGACCATATCTCCTTCATCCGATCACCAAATTTGACAAAAGATATATGAAAATATATCAGCGTTGAAAGATCTATAATTTTGATTCTTCATGTATCTTCAAACTCTAGCTGTATCTGACCAAAAATATAATTCAATTTAGTGGATGAGAAATTTGTGTAACAACTTACCAACTCTTGGCAACTAGCATACCACTTGATTAACCCCTCCATTATTTGTTTGGACTCTAGCTTACTCTAAGTACTATAAATAGGCGATGTATTAAGCTTGTAAGAGAGGGGGGGTAGAGGGTTTCTTTAGGCTAAGTTATCTAGTTTGTATGTTTCTAGTATTGAAAGTTTTTTTAGTTGTAATAGAAATGCATTCTCTAGTTTCTCTTAACGCCATAAATTTTAGTTTGTATCTCTTAAGCGCGATCGTTATTCATTCATGTTTTTAGTTCTGATTACATTTTATTAGATTTTAAAATTTTAAAATTTATATTTTTGAGGTATTGTGCCCGTAAAACTTTGTATGTACTGTTAAAATAAGTTTTATAAAATAAAAAAATATATTTAATTGAAACAATCTTTTAAATCTATTTATTTGCCTCAAACAATTACAATAAAGATGGAGACAAAAAGAAAACAAAGTACTTTTGTTACTCATCCTCTCAATTTATAAGTTATGTTAAAAACCTACCTTCACTAATTATACTTTAAAATATCTTAAATTTTTTTAATTGATATATATCAATATTTTCAAGTTAATTTAATTGTATATTTCGACCAAATACCATCCAAGGAAATAAAATATATTATCTTTCAAAATATTCAATACATATTATGGGATTAAAATATATTTAATTTTAAAGTATTCAATACACATTATTATTTGCCTGTTTAGTTTACATTTCATTTTATTTAGATCTATAATGTCTCAACATTTTATATTTTTTAGTTTTTGTGCTAGTAAGATATTGTATACACTCTTTTAAATTAAACATCATAAAGTAAAGAAAAACCTTTCATTTCACTCTTCCAATTG
>CM033110.1:8578275-8630533 GCA_019321725.1 Paulownia fortunei
ATATGTTTTATTTATTATGCTAGTATGATTCAGTATATACTAATAAATTAAATGTCAAAAAATATAGAAAAATATTTAATTATATTATTAAGATTAAATCGTGAACTTTAGTTATTTTAAAAACAAACTATTGAAGACTATTTAGGAATTAAAATATATTTACCTTTAAAATAACTATTACATATTATTTATTTATGTTTTTAATTTGGATTGCATTTTATTGGATTTTAAAATTTTAAAATGCTTATATTTTTGAGTTATTGTGCTTGTAAAACTTTGTATATACTATTAAACTAAATTTTATAATATAAAGAAAAAAAATTACTTTTAAAATGTTAAATACATGTTATTTATTGTTATTCTTATCGTATTTTTTTTTATGTTTTAAATTTTTTATTATTTTATATTTTTGCTAGTACAATTTATTATATATTTTTAATTTTATTTCAATATACAATTAATTAATTTTTTTAAATCTACTAAATTGCCTCTAAGAATGACAATAAGTTAAAAGATAAAAAAATTGTGTTTTCATTAGTTTTTAGAATTTTAGAATATTTATATATTGTTTAGTTACACTAAATAAAAACTATCTAATACTATCCCAACAGAACCGTAATAAAAATACTTTGAAAATATTTGTTACATATTATTTAATTCTGTATTTAAAATAATTTATTTTTTGGATTTTTATTTTTTTTAAATATTTGTATTTGCAGTTATTTTGCTACTAAAATTTACTATGTACATTTAAACTAAATAGCGTAAAATAAAGAGAACATTTAATTATGCTCTCAACATTAATGTATGGGCTTTAGTTATTCAAAATAGAAACTATTTAATACTATCGATTAAATTAAGTTTACTTTTGAAATATTGGAATACTTTATTTATTTAAATATAATTTTTAATTCTTTTTATTAAATTTCAAAATATTTAAATATTTCTATTTTCGTGGTGTTGTGCTAGTGAAATTTAGTATGTACTTTTAAATTAAATTTCATAAAATATAAAAAACCTTCAGTAATTATACTTTCAAAATTAAACTATTTTAAAGTAATTTTAATTATTCTTTGATCGATATTCTAATGTTAAATAAATAGTATATTTCAGCTAAACACTATATAAGGAATAAAGGTATTTAATTTTAAAATATTTAATATGTATCATGTATTTCTGTATTTAATTCATATTTAGTTTCTGTTTGAGTTTTTATTTTTTAAATTTTTTTAAATTCCTTAGTTATTCTAATTAAAAAGAATTAATCCGCTTTAACAATCGTACTTTTGAATTTAGAAAAATATTTTAATTATTCTAAGACATATATCCTAAAATTAAATTAATTATCTATTTCAAATAAATCATATCAAAGAAATTAAATATATTTACTTTTTTCAATAAATCTTTATATTGTATTTTTATAAATCTTTATAAATTTCCAAAGTTTATATCTTTTATTTATTATGCTAGTATGATTCAGTATATACTAATAAATTAAATGTCAAAAAATATAGAAAAATATTTAATTATATTATTAAGATTAAAACGTGAACTTTAGTTATTTTAAAAACAAACTATTGAAGACTATCTTAGGAATTAAAATATATTTACCTTTAAAATAACTATTACATATTATTTATTTATGTTTTTAATTTGGATTGCATTTTATTGGATTTTAGAATTTTAAAATGCTTATATTTTTGAGTTATTGTGCTTGTAAAACTTTGTATATACTATTAAACTAAATTTTATAATATAAAGAAAAAAAATTACTTTTAAAATATTGAATACATGTTAATTATTTTTATTTTTATCGTATTGTTTTTATATTTTTGAGTTAATGCGCTAGTACAATTTAGCATATATTTTTAAATTTTATTTCAATATACAATTAATTAAAATTTTCAAATCTACTAAATTGCCTCTAAGAATGACAATAAGTTAAAAGATAAAAAAAATGTGTTTTTATTAGTTTTTAGAATTTTAAAATATTTATATATTGTTTAGTTACACTAAATAAAAACTATCTAATACTATTCCAACACAACCGTAATAAAAATACTTTGAAAATATTTGTTACATATTATTTAATTCTATATTTAAAATGATTTCCTTTTTTGGATTTTATTTATTTTTAAATATTTGTATTTGCAGTTATTATGCTAGTAAAATTTGTTATATACATTTAAACTAAATAGCGTAAAATAAAGAAAACCTTTAATTATGCATGTATAGGCTTTAGTTATTCAAAATAGAAATTATTTAATACTATCGATTAAATTAATTTTACTTTCGAAATATTGGAATACTTTATTTATTTAAATATAATTTTTAATTCTTTTTATTAAATTTTAAAATATTTAAATATTTCTATTTTCGTGGTGTTGTGCTAGTGAAATTTAGTATGTACTTTTGAATTCAATTTCATAAAATATAAAAAAAACCTTCAGCAATTATACTTTCAAAATTAAACTATTTTAGAGTAATTTTAATTATTTTTTGATCGATATTCTAATGTTAAATAAATAGTATATTTCAGCTAAACACTATATGAGGAATAAAGGGTATTTAATTTTAAAATAGTTAATATGTATCATGTATTTCTGTATTTAATTCATATTTAGTTTCTGTTTGAGTTTTTATTTCTTAATTTTTTTAAATTCTTTAGTCATTCTAATTAAAAAAAATTAATCCGCTTTAACAATCGTACTTTTGAATTTAGAAAAATATTTTAAATATTCTAAGACATATATACTAAAATTAGATTAATTCTCTATTTGAAATAAATCATATCAAAGAAATTAAATATATTTACTTTTTCCAATAAATCTTTATATTATATTTTTATAAATGTTTATAAATTTCCAAAGTTTATATCTTTTATTTATTATGCTAGTATGATTCAGTATATATTAATAAATTAAATGTCGAAAAATATAGAAAAATATTTAATTATATTATTAAGATTAAATCGTGAACTTTAGTTATTTTAAAAAACAAACTATTGAAGACTATCTTAGGAATTAAAATATATTTACCTTTAAAATAACTATTACATATTATTTATTTATGTTTTTAATTTGGATTGCATTTTATTGGATTTTAGAATTTTAAAATACTTATATTTTTGAGTTATTGTGCTTGAAAAACTTTGTATATACTATTAAACTAAATTTTATAATATAAAGAAAAAAAATTACTTTTAAAATATTGAATACATGTTATTTATTTTTATTTTTATCGTATTTTTGTTATATTTTAAAATTCTTTTATATTTTTGAGTTAATGCGCTAGTGGAATTTAGTATATATTTTTAAATTTTATTTCAATATACAATTAATTAAAATTTTCAAATCTACTAAATTGCCTCTAAGAATGACAATAAGTTAAAAGATAAAGAATTATGTTTTTATTAGTTTTTAGAATTTTAGAATATTTATATATTGTTTAGTTACACTAAATAAAAACTATCTAATACTATCCCAACACAATCGTAATAAAAATACTTTGAAAATATTTGTTACATAGTTAGGGTGTATAACACATTCAATTATTAGCTCGTTTTAGAATAATTTTGTGAGGGATAGAGAATTCGAATAAGGATTGCCAATTTCCCCCCATGCTCATTATCTAACGCCATGTGAAAATGTGCAACTATTTCAACTTTTGCTCGGCACCACATCAAATGTGTTAGGTCAGTTTTATTATCACTCGATTTTAGTGTTTGTGATCTCGTGAGTTCCAATTTTGTACTCCTCCTCTGAAAATGCATTCCAATAAAAATCTTAAGGCCTAAAAATATTTCATAGCAAAAAACTCATTTATAAGCTTGGACTCCTTTATCTAGTCTTTCCATTGTGTTGAAGTTTCTTTCTACTTAAGTCTACCACACTTCTGATGTATATAAGATATTTAAATAGGCTCATTTATCATCTTAAATTTGCATGTGTAAAGAGCTGACAAGAAGAAATCCTGATTGTGCCCAATGTTCGTTATCTGAACCAAAGTAAATAAACTACGACCATTTGAGCTTGTACATAATGTTCATCTTCTTTTGTAATGTTTTTTTTAATAAATGTCCAGTCTTTTTACGAATTTACTTATAGTGCGAGTTTCAATGCACTCCAAGTTTGTTAGAAACTTTGTACATTGACTCATTTCAGACCTAATATCACAAGCAAATATAATTGAACTAGGATTCAGATGTTGTGCCTATATCTATTAAGTTATTTTGAGTCAAAAGTTAAGGTCATTAAAAGTTGTACTTAAAACTAAATGAGATTGTTCTCATATGTCCCCTTGGAGTCAATTTCTGTACACAATTAATCTTGAGCTATATGGCATAGACATGCTGCATGCTATAATTCACCCAATTTTTTTTAATCTTATAGATATTCTTATATCGACACGTTTAGCTTATAATTTTGTGAGGAACATGGATACTAAAAAGAAAATTGCATTAGTGTGTCCTTTGTTCATTATCTCATCCCATGTTAAAAGTTTTGGCCATTTTAAACTTTTGAACAAAATAACATGACACATGTTTTCACTTGCAAGTTTTTTACGTGGAGTGATGTCCACTTTTGCTCAAACTTTATGAATAGCCTTATTATAGTACATTTCTCACACAAGTGAGTGTGATTTCTTTCCAATTTAGTTTAACATTTGATTTTCAATTGCTTGATTTTATAGGGAATTAATTCAAGGCTTTCTTAGAGCCTAATTTTCGTTCTCCCCCTTCTTGTAGTTATTAGCCATTCACTTATTGAAATAAACAACTCAAATTTCAGTCATAATTTTATGTGAGAAAACTCTCTTTGGTTCTTTTAGAACTTCTGAACTTATTGGAGATTTTCATAGCATTCACCTTCGACTTATCAATCAATCCCCTCATAATTGATTGTGGCATTTCATTATACCAAATTCTTACTTCAATATAAGCAATAGGTTGTAGTTCCATACAAATTCATTCAAGACGATCTTGGAGGCTTTCTTGAGTCACAAGTTTTCTCATAATTCATGGCGCGATTCCCATCAGTTGGTATCAGAGCCTAGGTTCTAATCTTAGGTTTACATATTCTTACTTTTCTTGAAAATTTCAATACCTAGAATCTAAATTCACCACAAGAAAAATAAAATTTGAATTTTGCGGCAAGATTTGAAATTCTTGGTTCAAGATTCGAAATTCTTAATTCAATTCAAAATTCTAGATTTAATTGTTGCTCCAAATAAACCTTTCAATTCCGTGACACAACCTCTTTCCTTAGCCTTTAAATCTAAATTTCTTTTGGTGAGTTCTTGGTGAATTGTTACTGGAAATTGTGATATTTGTTTGGTTAGTTGATAAGAACCTATAGAGGATTATTACGAGGGGAAAAAGGCAAGAATAAAAAGTAAAAAAGAGTGTTAAAAGCCAATCTAATTTTTGGAAAAAAAAAACATGAGTGAAATTGAGTGAAAATCATTCCTTGTGTGAAACATGTAAGGGAGTATATGAGGTCCTTTTCTTTTTTAACTTTATTTTGCAAGAAAACATCATCCCTTTTCCTCTCTCAAGAAATCTTCCAAAAAACCCCTGAAAATTGTCCTCCCTAATCTTGGTTTTTCTCCCTCTTTTTATTTCCACCAATTACCCTCTTTTTAGCAAGTTGTTACCATCCCATTTCTTAGCTCCTAAAATCTGGTCCAAGTGTCTCCTATCATATCTTCTTTATTCCCTTAAAATTAGGTGATAAAAAAAATAGACAGTGTGCAGGAAATGTGACCATGCTCGCCCATGCCAAAGGATGCTTTTTGTGTTGAGGCATGCTCGCGGCATGCCAGCTATTGGACTGGCATGCTCAGACCATGTCACAACATGCATCTTTTTCTTTATTTTTAGGTAATGCCACGACATGCCTTTATATTTTTTATATTTTTGGCTTGTTTTATCCTTTTTTTCTTGACTTGCATTTTAGAGGTTGTTCTGTAATGCATCAAAACACATATAAAAAGCTAGATAAATTCCTATAGCATTCTTAATCGTTAGACTTCTAATGCTATCACATAATGTTAGTGATTCAAATCTTATAACCTAATTAAGTAATTCTACATTTAGATAAGAAACAAATAGATTGGTCAATATATTGGATATTCATAAGTTATATGTTATAATTTTGGAAGTGTTAAAGGTGTTACTAGTAAGTTTATATGATTCGATTCAATTAGATCAAAGTGTTTTAAAAGTATACATCCATAAATTAACATACTTGGGATATTAGACATAGTGTAATATGATTTTAGTATCATATTACAAGGTCAATATGTGCATATGATTTTAGAAATGCAAACTAGACAATCATTTAAGATTCGAATGTCAATCGATTTAGAGATCGATTGAACGGTTAAGAAATCAAGGTAAAATTTATTATTTGATTGTATGATAATTAAAATATGTTGTAAATAGATAAATAAATATTAAGAAATACTAGATTAGAGTTGTATAAGGTGTGTACAATATCATATTTGAACCTCAAGCTCAAGCACCTCAAGCTACCACCTCAAGCTTTCTTCATTTCTAAGCATTTAACCATGACCAAAAACCATTTTCTAAGCTATTTCACCTTCAAACCTCCATATTGGATCTTAAAATTTGCTCTCAAGTGATTCCAAGTAAAGAAAAAGTGAAGGAAGCAAAAGGGAGTAAGGGAGGAGCAAGTAAAAGCTTAAAATTGTTCATAGGTGAGCTTAACTTATATTTTTTATTTCAGTTCTTGAATTGTATGAGGGTTTAGGATTTCTAAGGATTCTATTTTTGTTTATAATTATGTTATTTATGGTCTTATAATTCACAAAATAAGAATTTGCAGTTACAAGATCACAACAGAAATCACTAGAGATAGAAACTATATACTTGCTGATTTTTGAGTCTTTAATGCTTTAGATATGTATAATAACTTGATTAGAACCTATATATTTCACCGAATATGTGTTTATATATGAGTTTAGGTGATGTATATAAGTTTGGAGAGGTAAATTAGTGAGTTTTGGCAATTCAATAATATGGTTACATTACTCTACATGTTAGCTAAGTGTGGTAAAAAATTGGATATGCTTAAGAATGTTAAAATTATCATGCAACTAAATTGGACAACAAGAAAATATGAAAATAGGAATCTGTCCCATTTGATAATTTAGCATGTTTCAACCTAAACATGTTGCTATTGAGTTCTAATAATTAGGTACATACTATTATAGTTATAATACTTTAATTACATGATGTTTACATGTATCTAAGATGAGAAATTAAAGTATTTGAGGGACTATATTGGGTTCTAGTTTGTAAAAGCTTAATAACCTAAATAGCTTGATGTTTAAGGTTTTAGTATGAGATTTTGTGCTTTCAACTTGCCAAATTGAGAATGGCGCTTGATGTTGGGTAATATTACAACCTATTTTTTATCTAAGGTTGGAGAGAAATACTAAATAAATCTAGACTAAGCCACCAATTAAGTGAAAGGTAAGTAAAGATCTATTTGCAATTATAATACGTGAACATAGTACATCTTGAAGTATTTATACCTAATGTGTTGATGATATTTAAATTGATTGGATGACAAGTATATTATGTACCTTAAGAGGCTTATGATTCTTGAAACATGTGGAGAGCAAGATGACTTGCATTTCATATTGAATACACCATTCATGAGCATTTGCATGTGCATGCATGGCATATGGGTATAGTTGAGGTTTTTGCATGCACAATATGATTTGAGAAATGATTTTTCATGTATAAAGATGTTTATTAGCCACTACTAGTGAATCGAGGCATGCTTATATGATATTTTAGGTACCGCAAGTGGGATATTTCTCGGTGGATCATGAGAAAAGACAGGGAGTGGACCTTTGATGATCATGAGAGGATGGTCCCCTTGATTATGCCTTTATAATGATTGATGTCATGGGTGGGATACTTCTCGGGTGATCAAAGGAGAAGGCAAGGGGTGTACCTCTGTGGGTCACGGGAGGATGGTCCACTCAACTGTATCAATCTATTATTATTGACCATTTGATTATTAATATTATGCAGAGCTCTTTTCATTGCATAGTAAGTGGGACAAGGGTCCTATAAAATGAAGTGATTTTGAATAAAAACTCTTTGATTTATAAATACTCAAATATAACATAGTTCTAGCATCATATCTTAGAGATGAGTTATAAGAGATTTTATATCATACTCTTGGCATGCATGATTTATACTTATTGAGCGTTAGCTTATGTAGTTTATGCATTATAAGTGAGCATAGTGTCATGGACTTGTTCCCTTAACAAGGACCGTGCGGCCTTAGCTTCTTCAACTGCCCTCGCGGTAGCTAAGTCAGTTTCGTCGCTAAGAAAAGTGTTGAAAGATGGCTAACAAGATAGAAAACACTCAAGAAAGGTAAGAGAGCTGTGAAAGAGAAAGCTTGTATTCACTCAAACTCAAACTCTTGCTTAATGGTTTACAAATGAAGTTATTACCTCTATTTATATTACTCCACCTCCTAAATGAATGGTGGTGATCTATTTGATCCAACAGTTGGGAGAGACTCTCTAGAGTTCTCCAAGGAATATGCTAGAATGATTCCACTAGATATTTACAAAGGACTTTCTAGAAGTTCCTAGCAATTATCCAAAATGTCCCTAATATTCTAGAAAATTGCGGGAGAGCCTCCAAGCCCAAATATGCTGCAATAAATATGTCTTGGCTTGGCGGTGTGTGACATTCTCCCCCGTCTAATTTGGCGATGCCCTCATCGCCTCAGACTCTCAAAGTTGATCTTGGAACTGCCACAAGTCTTCTTCGGGTTCTCACGTTGCTTCAGACTCTGGTAGTCCCTTCTACTTGATCAAGTATTGAGAGCAAGGTCGTACGCCATGTTGTCGTACGGTCTTCTTGGTAAGCACTTCTTCAATCTCCTTGTCGTAAGACTTGGTTACCACGGGAGGTGCCCGATGTGATTGCCCTTGGCTGGAGTCTTCCTCGTCCTTATGGTATGGTTTCAACATACTTACATGGAAGATAGGATATATCTTTAAGGAGCTAGGTAGGTCAACACAATAAGATACCTTGCCTACCTTAGCCACAATCGAAAATGGCCCCTCGTACCTTCTTACCAAACCTTTATGCATTCCTTGTAATGCTTTAAATTATTGTGGTAAGAGTTTGACAAGGACATGGTCGTCCATATTGAATTCTTGTGGTCGTCTCCTTTCATCGACCTATTACTTCATCCATTGACGAGCTTTCTCTAGGCATGAACGATCTAAGTCGGCTTGCTCTTCCCACATCTTAGCTATTTTGATTACCCCTGGGCTCCTCCCATCGCCTTCGAATGTTGCTATAGTGTGAGGAGTTAACGGCTGTTACCCCATCGCTAACTCGAACGGATTGTGTCCTATGGCCTTGCTTCGCTGTAAGTTGTATGAAAATTATGCTACATCAAGAAGTTTGGCCCAATCCTTCTGATTAGCACTCACAAAGTGCCTCAAATAGCACTCTAGCAAGGAGTTCACCCGTTCGGTCTGGGGGTGAAAACTTGTGGAGAAACATAATTTTAATCCAAGAAGTTTAAAAAATTCTATCCACAATCTTCCCGTGAAATGGGGGTCCTAATTGCTCACGATGTTTCATGGTAGTCCCCAATATTTCATGATATTTTTAAAGAATGCCCTTGCAGCTTCTTCCGCCGTGCAGTCCCTACTGCACGGGGGTCCTGATTGCTCATGAAATGGGGGTTCTGATTGCTCATGATGTTTTGTGATAGTTCCTAATATTTCATGATGTTTTTAAAGAATGCCCTTGCAGCTTCTTCCACCGTGCAGTCCCTATTGCATGGTATGAACATCCCGTACTTGAAAAATCAGTCTACTACCACCATGATAGACCCAAAACATCATGAAATGGGGGTCCCGATTACTCACAATGTTTCGTGGTAGTCCCCAATATTTCATGATGTTTTTAAAGAATGCCCTTGCAACTTCTTCTGCCGTGCAGTCCCTACTGCATGGTATGAATGTCCCGTACTTGGAAAATTGGTCTATTACCACCATGATAGACCCGAACCCCTCTGATTTTGGCAAGACACTGATGAAGTTCATTGTGATAGATGCCCATGGTCGGTCGAAAATCGGTAATGGCTCCAACAATCCTGTCGGCTGCTTGGTCTCTACCTTGTCTTGTTGGCACACAAGGCAAGTCTTGACATACAACTCGACACTATCCCTCATGTGAGGCCAAAAGTAGGCTGCCTCTAATAGTGCCATCATGCATCGTTGCCTTGGATGTCCCACCCATTTAGTGTCATGACACTCCTTGATGAACTCTTTTCGCAAGCTCTTCCACTTCGGGATGTATAGGCGCCATCCCTTGGTGTAGAGTAGACCGTCCTCTACCCAGAATTGCTTGGTTTTGCCCTCCACTGCTAGCTTCTTTAGCTCCCTAGCTAATGGGTCCTGTTCCAATCCTTGTTTGATGAGGTCCGTTATTTCTCCTTTGGCTAGGCTGATAGCAGCAAGCTCTACCTTTCAACTTAAGGCATCGGCCACTACATTGGCTTTACCAGGTTTATACTCCAACGTGTAATCAAATTCTACCAAGAAGTTCTGCCATCGAGCTTGCTTCGATGATAACTTCTTTTGGGTTTGGAAGTAACTTGTGGCAACATTGTCGGTTTTGATGATGAAATGGGAGCCCTACAAGTAATATCACCACACCCATAGGCAATGGATAATGGCCGTCATCTCCTTTTCCTACACTATGTATCATTGCCCAGTGTCATTGAGCTTGTGGCTTTCGAATGCTATGGGATGCCCTTCTTGCATTAGTACCCCTCCTATTGCAAAGTGTGAGGTAGCTGTGTGGAGTTCAAAGGGCTTGTCAAAATCTGGCAGGGCTAATACTGGCTCACTGCTTACTGCTACCTTCAAGTTATCAAAGGCATGTTGGCATTTCTCGGACCACTCCCATGTTTTCCCTTTCTTGAGTTGGTCCGTCAGTGGTGCTACCCGTGCCAAGTATCCTTGGATAAACCTATGGTAATAATTGACAAGTCTAAGAAAAGATGGTAATTCAGTTACCTTGGTTAGAGCTTCCCACTCCACAATGGCCCGTATCTTTGCTCCGTCCATCTGGAGTGTTCGATGATGTGTCCCAGAAAAGAAACCTCATCCCTGGCGAACGAGCACTTTTCTTTCTTCACATACAACTCGTTCTCCCTTAATACTTGAAATACGGTACGTTGGTAGTTGGCATGTTCCTTCAGTGAGTTGTTGTAGATCACTATATCATCCAGGTAGACCACCATGAATCGATCCAGGTATGGCTGGAAGGTCTTGTTCATGAGCTTGCAAAATATGGCTGAGGCATTGATCAATCCGAAAGACATGACTAACCACTTGAAAGACCCATACCAGGTGATGCACGCTGTCTTTAGCTCGTCCCCCTCAGTAATTCGGACTTGGTAGTAGCCTTTTTGCAAGTTCATCTTGGTATAAATCTTGTCTCCTCCAAGTCTGTCAAATAGGTCAGCTATCAAAGGTATGGGATATCGGTTTTTGATAGTTACCTTATTTAATGCTTGATAGTCCACACACATCCTTAGTGACCCATTGTTCTTTTTCTAGAACAACACTAGTGAGCCGTAAGGTACCTTTGAAGGTCGGATCTGTCCCATGTCTAACAACTCTGTTAGTTGCCTTCGAAGCTCCTCTAGTTTGGGTAGGGCCATGCGGTAAGGTGCCATGGCGGGTGGCTTGGTACCCAGCTCCAACTCGATCTTGTGATCCACCTCTCGTCTAGGTGGAAATTTCTTTGGTAACTCATCCAGCATCACGTCTTTATTTTGCTCCAAGACATTCTGAATGATGGGTGGCAAGTCTTCCTCCTTAGTGACGGCTGGAAATTTCTTCTTTAAGGTTGCTAAATAGGTCGGCTTGCCCCATTTACCCCCTTGGTAATTTGCATTGCCGACAGGTGCCTTGATTCAGTCTTAGTCCCTTACGAATGTCCCTCAGTTGGGTTGATGGTGGGGATCATGCAAGGTGCTCTCTTTTTGAGTATGCATACAGAGCTGAAAGAAGGTATGGGAATAGCTGTTATCTTTCGTAAGAAGTCCATGCCAAGTATGACCTTGAAGTCGTCCATAGGTGCCACTGAGAAATCCACTTGGCCCTTCTAAGTGCCTAAGCGTAGCTCCACATTCTTTACTATGCCATTAAGGGGTTGAGCTTTCACGTTCACCGTCTTGAGCCAACCTTCACCCCTGCTCCATCGTAGGCCTAACCTATTGACCTCTTCCTCGATTATAAAGTTGTGGGTAGCTCCCGTGTCCACCAATGCCCTGGTAGACTTCCCACTTAAGTATACCTCCATGTCCATCAACCCCTTGCTTGATGTTGCTGGTGATGGCTTGACATTGAGGGCATTAAGAAGTCGAATGGATTCGATATTACTCGTCCCTTTATCCATGGTTGCTGCCGCCTTATTCCTCTCGACCATGGCAGACAAGGAACCGAGCTTAGAATAATTGCTCATGGCATGTGGCCCTTTACACATAAAGCATCCTCCATATGGTACGAAGACATATTTTTTTTCTTCATACTCCTTTTGGGATGGATTCCTATCTCCTCCCTTGGGTGGGTATATTTTTTGTTGGTCCCGATTGTCCTGCTTCTCTTCTCTACCTTTAGTCAGGTTCCACTTCTCCTTTTTCTTTGAAGCATCCGTGTGGGGTTGGTACTCTGTAAGAGACTCTGCGATGGCGATGGTCTTGTCCACCGACTTAACATCTTGCTGGCGCAACTCTTGTTTGGCCCATTGTTGAAGACCATCCACAAAGTGGAAGAGAAGGTCCTCCTCCGATAGATTGGGAATTTAAAGTATGATTGTGGTAAAGTTTTTAACATACTCCCTTATGGTGCCTTGTTTTTTAGCTCTTAGAGCTTCTTGTGAGTTTCATAGATGATATTTTTTGGGTAGAAATATCGCTTAAGCTCCTTCTTGAAATCCTCCTAAGTATCAACCCAATAGGAACCTCGTTCTATGTCAGCGTGCTTCCTGAGCCACCATAAAATAGTAGTATCGGTGAGATAGAGAGTGACAGTTCTTACCCTTGATGCTTCGTCGGTTAAGTTAAGTCCCTCGAAGTAGCGTTCCATTTGCCACAAGAAGTTCTCAACTTCCTTGGCGTCCCTCCGACCATCGAACCCATTGGGTTTGGGATAGTCTACCCTTGGACTAACCATACTGGTGCTAGCTCCCACAGTGGTAATAGTCTTCTTACACACTGCTAAGTCCTCCCATAATATCTCGATGCTAATCTGCATAACTTGCAGAGCGTCCATCACCTTCGCCTCCAGTCGCGTTAAGCAATCATCACGCAAGGTGTCGGCGTCGAGGCATGCTTGGACATTCTCCTTCAGGGAGTCTAACTATTTTAGAACGTGGTCCTCCAACATCTTGATGTTGTGCTCGACTATCTCAAGGCGTTCACCCATATTCTCCATGACACATTCCTAAGAGCTGCCCTCACGGCTCTTACTTTGATCGCGTTTCTTCTTGGATTAGGACTGGACGGGTTCTCTCCCACGGTCTTCGATCACGCCTGACCTATTCTCATTATCGGCCATCACTTGTAACTTCACAGAACTTAACCTAACCAGGCTCTGATACCACTTATCACGGACTTGTTCATTTAACAAGGACCGTGGGGCCTTAGCTTCTTTAACTGGCCCTCGTGGTAGCTAAGTCAGCATCGTCGCTTAAAAAAGTATTGGAAGATGGCTGGTAAGATAGAAAACACTCAAGGAAAGCAAGAGAGCTTTGAAAGAGAAAGCTTGTATTCACTCAAACTCAAACTCTTGCTTAATGGTTTACAAATGAAGTTCCTACCTCTATTTACACTACTCCACCTCCTCAATGGATGGTGGTGATCTATTTGATCCAATGGTTGGGAGAGACTCTCTAGAGTTCTCCAAGGAATATGCTAGAATGATTCTACTAGATATTTACAAAGGGACTTTCTAGAAGTTCCTAGCAATTATCCAAAATGTCCCTAATGTTCTAGAAAATTGCGAGAGAGCTTCCAAGCCCAAAAATGCTGCAATAAATGTGTCTTGCCTTGGTGGTGTGTGACAATAGTGAGACTTGAGACCTTCGGTTACCAGGCTGGCAGTGAAGCTCCTATTGGCTTTCAAAGATCAAAGTACATGGATGACGGTCAGTTGAGCTATTTTGTGGGTTGTGCTTTTGATTTTCAGTATATTGTATTATATTAATGACTTTATCCTATATATCACTTTCAAAACTCCATTGTAAATGAGTTTGAGTTTGTGATGATTTTGATAGACCTTGTTATTGTTCAAATAATTATCTATGTATATGCAGTGTTATAGGATATAAAAATACTTTACTTTTATCAGTGTTTTGTCACACTAACTAGCTGAAAAAAAAAAGTTAATACACACGCATTCATGCACAAACTATGTTGCATAGGTTGTTTCTATATATGTATACATATTTTTAGGAGGTTGTGACATTTTGGCACTTCCTCACGCTTCAGATCATTATCCTTTTTTAGTTCACCAAGAAGCCTAAGAAGGTTCCTTTTGTTGTGTACCACCCTTTCTGATTTCATCTTTGGAAAAGCTAAGGAGGTTGGATGTTGTTAGAAAGACAGAAGATGCTCACCACGATCAAGCTTCTATGACTTTAGATCATATGTAATGTGAGAGTATTGCATATTCTATCATTCTTGTGCATTTCACGATATAGTTAATTTAGGAATTTTGCATATTAAATGAATTTAGCAACACTTAGCAGTGCAATTCATTTTCCCACAAGAGTAACTCTTTCATAAGGGTTGTCTTAGGTCTTGCAATGCTAGTCATTTTGATGTTGTTGTGGTAAACTCTTAGCTTCTAAGTTATTCTAATATTGGTCTTTGGTGATTCACGATTGGTTTCTACTTTTCTTGGCAAACTCCAATGCTCTCAAGAGTTTATCTAGAATACATAAGAGGCTCATAGGGACACAAAAGTTTTCAATAGCAATTGCATTTCCTTCTGGAGAACACTTGATATGAGTAAATATATAAGTAGATTCAGTGCAGGCCTTATGAAAAGATTTTGACAATTTGAGAAGATAGACTGAAAAGAGGTTTCACAGAGACATAAAAGAAATTTGTATAGTTTTAAGATATGAAAGAAATAGATATCTAAACCTCTTTACTTTTATAGATGCAAAAGGACACGAATATCATTTCATCTTCCAATGAAATCTGAAATTATGACTTTTTGAAAAGATAAAATTGGCCTTAAATTGGTTGGAACATTAATATTTTTTGATAGACATGTAATGGTTAAAATTATGATAGGTAACACGATATTAGTTTCCAGTAGGTTTTTAAAAATAACACATTAAACTTATGCCACTGGCATTTTCATATTAAATATCATTAGACCTACTTTTTAAAGAATACAAAGATTTGTTGCAAAATAACTTGTAAGAAATGATTTTAACTCAACTGCAGGTTAATACAGATCTATAAAATAACAACCCAAAAAGTATATCTCTGATCACATTATGTGACTAGCAAGTAAAACATTCCCCTTAAATTGCATGCCCCTAAAAGTTAGACATTTAAATCAAGCATGCCCAGTTCTTTTCATAATAAGACAAACCTAGAGTCATAGAGGGTTTTGTGAAAATGTCATCTAATTGATTGTAACTTTTGATGTATTCAATGAACATGTTACTTTTTAAAGAATAAAAAGATTTGTTGCAAAATAACTTGTAAGAAATGATTTTAACTCCATTGTTGGTCAATACAGACCATAAAATACAACCCAAAAAACATATCTCTGATCTCATTAAGTGACTAGCAAGTAAAACATTCCCCTTAAATTGCATGCCTCTAAAACTTAGACATTTAAATCAAGCATGCCCAATTCTCTTCATAATAAGGTAAACTTGGAGTCACAAAGGGTTTTGTGAAAATGTTATCTAATTGATTCTAACTGTTGATGTATTTAATGAACATGTTCTTCTTTTTCACGTTATCTCTGATGAAATAATGCCTAATAGCAATGTGCTTTGTTCACGAGTGAAGTACGGAATTGCGAGTAGTTGCAATAGCACTTATATAATCATTCTAGATTGGTGTCAACTTAGTGTCAATTGCATAGTCTCTTAACTATTGATGCATACAGAGGATATGAGTGCAAAAACTTCCTACATGGACGTACTTAGCTTTTGATGGATATGTAAGTTTGTTTCCTGTTGAATCAAGATACTAGTTGTAACACCCCTTAACCTAATTGCAAAGCCCTAAATAAGCTGGTACAATTAAGTAAAGAAATGTTAACCTTTTATCATTACTAAAGTTATGGTTTTAAAAAAGTTTCCATTTTTTTTTTGGTTATCTAGAAAAAAAACTTGAATTTATTTGCTCTTTCATTTTATTTTATACACACCATTTACATAAATCAAAATTGAGTACATGATGCTATTATCCCATCAATAGTTTGACATATATATTTACAAAACCATAATACAACGGCTTTTTTAAAACAAAAATAGAGTTTTCAAAATAGGCTTTAAAAATTGTTCAAAGCATGGCATATTAACAAACCTCTGTCCGCCTACTCTAAAAACTCAGTTAACCTCTAAATATTTTCATCTGTATCATAAGAATCTAATGAGTTAAAGATTCAGTAAGGTGAAACTGATATAATAACAAATATACTACATGCAAATCTCATAAATCATTAAATGTATTATTCAATTCAATAACTTTATTTCATAAACCATTCTTTTGGCCCTTAAAGTGTGGTACTTAACTGATAGTAATAGATTGATGTTTTCAAAACCTAATGATTAGCTAATAAGAGAAATAATACTAGGTTTCTATACTTGGTCTTTCAACCTTGGGTATTAGCCGTATTCTGTCTCATTCATTATGGTTTTCTTATCTTGATTTTTCAACCTCAAGTATTTTGTCACCTTTTGTTGGGTCCGTTAGTCCCTCTTGCGTTCCTTGCCTATTTGATCATCAATCAAGTACCATACTTCCTTTTCAAAAACTTCATTATATTCTTGATAGTATCATACTTCATGCACCATGAATGCATCAAACAATACATCATTTGACAAATAATGACAATCACATTTAAACATGAACAACATTATATGATTATTGTGATATATCAGACGAAAATTTCAACTTACGTCAAATTCACTTTGTGCTAAATTAAAAGGCCAGTCTCTTTGGAAGATAAGGTGTGCTAAAGGCCTAACATAATAAAATCATATACCTTCAATATCCTTTTAATAAATCACATAATCTATTCTAATTAAATTAAATACACTTTTCAATCTTTTGTAAACAATTTCACATCAATTACATTACTTTAAAAATAATACATATTTCATATTTACTAGTAATTTAAGACATTAAATATTAGGGCAGCGACTAAATCACTAATAATTCAAACATAAAATATTAGGGCAACCCCAAACCTTGAACATAATCCAAAATATCCAAATTAACATAGCGTAAACTTGGTTATAACTTAAATTGATTCTAATTATCAATTAAGCAAATTAATTGCTATTGTTCATAATCATTCCTAGGCAAGTCCAAACACAATACAAACATTACAAGATTAATAGAAACAAGAAAACTAAACATATTTCATAAGGCTATCAATTTTTGCTAGAAACTAACTTAACTAGCTTGGTTTTGGTTTCAACTTTATCCCACTTGAGTTTTCAATCATACAAAAAGATACTAAAACATGTAACCATCCAAGATACCTTAAATTCATCATAAGAAACATTAAAAAAGAATATTGAAATTAAACTCCAAAATCAATGGTTTTCAAGCTTAAAAGTGTAGAAACTTGCTCTAGTTTGTATTATATGGATTCTTATGGATTGGATTCAACATTTGCAAGTATGAGGCTGTAGAAATTTGAGAAAAACTTTGAAGAAGAAGGGCTGGTCATTTTTTAGGGCTTCCACAAGAAAATATGGATACAAATAACTTCTTTGACTTTTCAAAGAGAGGTAAGAGGAGAGTGGGGATTGGTTGCCTTATGCTTGGTGTCTTCTCATGCCAAGATTCATGTTTATAGGCTAGGGAGATGACAAGAATTGATGTTGTGGTGTCATAATCAAGTGCAATGCAGTTTAGAATGACTTCATGTAACCTAATCAACCTACCAATTAAATTACACCATTTTGCATATTTTTAGTTCTTAGTCAAATGTGACATATTTCAAGCAAATATTTAAGCAAAAAAAAAAAAAATTCACTTTAGAATGTAACTAGTACGGAGTAATACAAATATTTCATTTCATGGCTATTCAACATATCAATCTTTCTTAACCGAGATACATAATTTTTTTACTACCAAAGGCACTTAAGGAATATGTTAAACCAAGAAATTAAAGTTTGATCTCATATTTTCTGTACTAATGCATGTTAAAACATAACTAGAGCATATAGTAACAATTATTTAAGTCATGCAATCATGCTATTTGTATGCCATAATTTGATAATGCGTATTGATTAGATGTATATTCATGCAAGATGCTTATTATTAGTTATGTAGGAGAGAGATAATTGGGCATTACAATCCTTCCTTTCTTGTAAAAATTTCATCCTCGAAATTTGGCGTACTAAATAATTCTGGATACTTGATCTGCATTTCTTCTCCTCTTTCCCATGTGGCCTTTTCTACAAAATGATTCCTCCATAATAATTTAACAAGTCTAATCTTTTTCATTCTCAACTCTTTTTCATTCTAATTCAGAATTTGCATTGGTTTCTCTTCATAAGTTATATCAAAAGTCAATTCCAACGGTTCATAACTTAACACATGAGAAGGGTTTGAAATGTACTTTCTCAACATAGACACATGGAAAACATTATGAATACTAGATAATGATGGAGATAAGGCCACTCTATATGCTTTATCACCAACTCTTTTGAGAATCTAGAATGGGCCAACATATCTTAGGCTAAGTTTTCCTTTCTTTTCAAATCTCATGACACCTTTCATGGGAGCTACTTTAAGAACACATAATCCCCAATGGAAAATTTTAGATCTTTTCTCTATTTATCTACATAGCTTTTTTGTCTACTTTGCATTATCTTCATTCTCTCTCGTATCTTCTCCATTATCTTAGCAGTACGTTGAATTATTTTTGGACCAAGTAGGCTGCGTTCTCCAACTTTAGCCCAATGAATTGGAGATCTACATTTCTTTCCATACAATGCTTCATAAGACACCATTCCAATTGCTGATTGGTAGCTATTATTATAAGTAAACTCCACTAAAGGAAGCTTTGTATCCTAATTCCCTTGAAAATCTAGCACACAAGCTCTTAACATATCCTCTAATATCTGAATAACCCTCTCTAATTACCCATCACTTGGTGGATGAAATATTGTCATAAATGCAAGTTTTGTTCACATGGCACTGTGTAAGCTCTTTCAAAATATAGATGTAAACTTAGGATCTCTGTCGGACACTATTGAAACTAGAACCCCATGCAACCCAACTATCTCTTTAATATATAGTTGAGCATATTGGTTCATATTATATGTGTATTTTACTGGAAGAAAATGAGATAATTTAGTTAATCTATCAACAATCACCCACATAGAATTATATCCCTTTTGAATTCTAGGTAATCCAAGCACAAATTCCATTGTAATGTACTCTCATTTCCACCCTGGAATCAACAAAGGTTTCAAAAACCCTGATGGTCTTTGATGTTTTGTAATACCCAATCCTCACACTACTCACTTGGCCAATGTGATTCATGCAATACATGCTACTTATATGCTAATTTGCATTAATATTTACATGGCATATTATATAGTATTCTTAATCGTTAGACCTCTAATGCTATCACATGATATTAGTGGTTGAGATCTTATAACCTAAGTAAGAAATTCAATATTTAGATAAGAGAAAGAATAGATTGGTCAATCTATTGGATATTCATAGGTTATATGTTATAATTTTAGAAGTAATTAAAGGTATTACTAGTAAGTTAATATATTTCAATTTAACTAGATTAAGGTATTTTAAAGGTATACATCCATAAACTAATAATACTTAGGATATTAAACATGATGTAATTTGATTTAAGTGTTATATTTCAAGGTCCATATGTGCATATAATTTTAGAAATGAAAACTAGACAATCTATTTAAGAATCAGATATCAATCGATTTAAAGATTGAATCAATAGATAAGAAATTAGGGTAGAAATTATCTGATCGTACGGAAATTAAAATAAGTTGTAAATAAAGAAATAAAGGCTGAGAAATACCAGATTAGAATTGTATAAGTTGTTTATAATATCATATTTAAACCATCATTTGACACCTCAAGCTTTGCCACCTCATGCTTTCTTATTAAACTTAAGCTAACATCTCAAGCTAACACCTCAAACCCTTCACCCTTAAGCCACGACCACATAATCATTTTATCTATTTTTAGCTTCCAAACTCACACCTTAAGGTCTCTAAGTACTCCAAATTGATTCCAAGTTGAAACAAAAGCAAGAAAAGCAAAGGAGAAGTGGTTACCATCAAGTTTAACCTCAAAATCTGCATAGGTAACACTTACTTATATTTTATCTTTTGGTTTTCAAATTATTCTGAATGGGTTTTGTAACATCCCCTAACCTAACTGTAGAGGTTAAACAAGCTGATACAGTTAAGTTAAGAAATATTAATTTTTTATTAATATTAGAGTTATGATTTTAATAAAAGTTCTCATTTTTAGTTATAAGAGAAAGAACTTGAATCGTTTTAAACACACCATATACATATATCAAAACTGAGTACATCTGTTTACAAAATCATAACAGAGCGACTTATTTAAAAATAAGACAGAGTTTTCAAAATAAACTATAAAACAACTCGAAGCATGGCATATGAACAAATCTTTGTCTGGCCGCTCTAGAGACTCTGTCAAGCTCTAAACCTGTACATTTCTACCTGCATCACATGAATCTAATGAGCTAAATGCTCAGAAAGATGAAACTAATGCAATAACAAATAACATATATGCACATCTCATAAATCATTAAATGCATTATTCTATTTAATAATTTTTATTTATAAATCATTTTTCAGGGCCCTTAAAGTGTGGTACCTAACTAATAGTGATAGACTGTGGTTTTCGAAACTTGTTCATAATGATTGGCCAATAAGAGAACTAATACGGGGTTTCCATACTTGGTCTTTCAACCTTAGGTATTAGCTGTATTCTATCTCATTCATCGTGGTTTTTCTATATCGATTTTTTAACCTCAAGTATTTGCCACCATTTGTTAGGTCCGCTGGTCCCTCCCGCGTTCCTTGTCTACCCGACCATCAATCAAGTACCATACTTCCTTTTCAAAAAAAACCCTCATTATATTCTTAATAGTGTCACGCTTCATGAACCATAAATGCATCAAACATTACATCATTTGGCAAATAATAACAATCACATTAAAACATGAATAACATTATATGATTCTTGTGATACAGCAAATGAAAGTTTCAACTTACCTCAAGTCCACTTTGTGGCAAGTGAAAAGACCAATCTCGTTGGAAGATAGGATGTGTTAAAGACCTTGATTAAGTTGTATTTAAGCTTCAAAATCAACGATTTTCAAGCTTAAAATAATAGAAACTTGTTCTAGCTTGTGTTCTATGGATTCCTATGGATTGAATTCAATTTGTGTAAGTATGAGAGTGTAGAAATTTGGAAAAACTTAGGAAAATAAGGGCTGGTCATTTTTGAGATGCTTTCACAAGAAATATGGATGAAAATAATTTTTTTGACATTTCAAAGAGAGATAAGTGGAGGGTGATGATTGGTTGCATCATGCTTGGTGTCTTCTCATGCTAAAAGCCACGTCCATGGGCTAAGGAGATGACAAAAATTAATGCTTTGGTGTTATACTCAAGTGCAATGCAGTTTAAAATGATTTTATGCAACCTAGTTAATCAACCAATCAAATTGCACCATTTTGCATACTTTTAGTTTTTAGCCAAATGTGACATATTTCAAGTAAATATTTAGGTAATTAATCACTTTAACATATAACTAGTATGGAGCAATACAAATAATTTATTTCATGTCCATTCAACAAATCAATCTTCCTTAACCGAAATATCAAGCTTTTCATTGGAAAAAGGGTACTTAAGGAATATGTTAAATCAAGAAATGAAAGTTTGATCTCATATTTTATGTACTAATATATGTTAAAGTATAACTGAAGCATATAATAACAATTATTCATGTTCGTGCAATCATGCTATTTGTATGCCATAATTCGATAATGCACATTGATTAGATGCATATTTATGCAAAATGCTTATTATTGGCTATGTAGGAGAGAATTAAGAATTGGGCATTACAATCCTTCATTCCTTATAAAAATTTCGTCCTCAAAATTTGACGTACCAAATAATTCCGGATACTTGTTCTGCATTTCTTCTTCTCTTTCCCGTGTGGCCTCTTCTACAGAATGATTCCTCCATAATACTTTAACAAGTCGAATCTTTTTTGTTCTCAACTATTTTTCCTTCTGATCTAGAATTTGCACTGGTTTCTCTTCATAGGCTAAATTAGGAGTCAATTCCAATGATTCATAACTCAACATATGAGAAGGGTTTGAAATGTACTTTCTCAACATAGACACATGGAAAACATTGTGAACACTGGATAATGATGGAGGTAAGGCCACTCTATAAGCTTTATCATGAACTCTTTCGAGAATCTCGAATGGGCCGACATACCTTAGGCTGAGTTTTTCTTTCTTTCCAAATCTCATAACACCTGTCATGGAAGCAACTTTTAAGAACACATGATCCCCAATTGCAAACTCTAGATCTTTTCTCCGTTTATCTGCATAACTTTTCTATCTACTTTGCACAATCTTCATTCTCTCTCATATCTTCTCCACTACCTTATCGGTATGTTGAACTATTTCTGGACCAAGTAGGCTTCGTTCTCCAACTTCATCCCAATGAACTGGAGATCTACATTTTCTTCCATACAATGCTTTATAAGGCGCCATTCCAATTGTTGATTGGTAGCTATTATTATAAGTAAACTCCACTAATGGAAGCTTCACATCCCATCTCCCTTGAAAATCTAGCACAGAAGCTCTTAACTTATCCTTTAATATCTGAATAACCCTCTCTGATTGCCTATCACTTTGTGGATGAAATGCTGTACTGAATGCAAGTTTGTTCCTATGGCACTGTGTAAGCTCTTCCAAAATATAGATGTAAACTTAGGATCTCTATTAGACACTATTAAAATTGGCACCCCATGTAACCTAACTATCTTTTTAATATATTATTGAGCATACTGGTCTATATTGTATGTGGATTTCACTGGAAGAAAATTGGCTGATTTAGTTAATCTATTAACAATCACCTATACGAAATTATGCTCATTTTGTGTTTTAGGTAATTCAAGCACAAAGTCCATTGTAATGTGCTTCCATTTCCACTCTGGAATCAACAAAGACTTCAACAACCCTGATGGTCTTTGATGTTCAGTCTTAATTTGTTGACAAGTTAGACATTCAGCTATAAATTTTGCTATATCTCTCTTCATTTTAGGCCACCAATAATGTTGTTGTAAGTCCATTTTTGTGCTACCTGGGTGTACTAAGTAAGGAGTAGTATGAGTTTTTTCTAAAATATCTTATTTCATGGTCTTGTCAAATGGCACACACATCTTTAATAACAGAGAAGTCTGGCCTCTTTCCAGCCTCAATCATTCTTTTCAATCTACATAAATGCATGTCCACCTTTTGACCTTCTCTGATTCTATCTTGAAGTGCAGGTCTCAACACTAAGGCTAACAATGAATACTTTTTCCCTTTAGGTACAATTTCAAACTCTAATCTCTGTAAATCCAGTAATATTGACTTTTGTATAACAAAAAAAAAAGACGTGGATTTTCTGCTCAATGCATCTGCAACCATATTCGCTTTACCAAGATGATAGTTGATCACACAATCATAATCTTTCACAAGTTCTAACCATTTTCTTTGTCTCATATTTAGCTCTTTTTGGGTAAATAAGTGTTTCAAACTCTTATGATCTGTGTATATCTCACACTTCTCACCATACAAATAATTTCTCCAAATTTTCAAGGCAAAAATCACAGCAGCAAGTTCCAAATCATGGGTTGGATAATTTTTTTCATATTTCTTCAATTGCCTTGAAGCATAGGTAATAACCTTCCCATTTTGCATCAAAACAGCACCTAAATTATTTTTTGAAGTATCGCTATACACCACGAATCTACCAATTTCAGTTGGAATGATAAGAACAGGAGCTGTAGTCAATTTATGTTTCAGTTTTTGAAAACTTCTTTCACAAGCATCAGTCCACAAGAACTTCACATTCTTTCTTATCAACATTGTCATTGGAGTTGCTATATTTGAAAATCCCTAAACAAATCGTCGATAGTACTCTACTAATCCCAAGAAACTCCTTACTTCTGATACATTTGTTGGTGTTGGCCACTTAATGACAGCTTCTACCTTGCTCGGATCAACAAAAATACCATCATTTGATACCACATGACCTAGGAATACCACTTGTTCAAGCCAAAACTCACACTTCTTGAATTTAGCATACAACTGTTTTTCTTTAAGAACTTGCAGCACAATCTTGAAATATTCCTTGTGCTCTTCTTTATCACGTGAATAAATTAGAATGTCATCAATAAATACAATTATAAATTTATCGAGATATTGCTTGAACACCCTGTTCATTAGATCTATAAAAGCTGCAGGGGCATTGGTTAAACCGAAAGGCATCACTAGAAATTCATAATGTCCATACCTTATTCAGAATGCAGTCTTTGGTATGTCTTCTTTCTTGATCTTCAATTGATGATACCCAGAGCACAAATCAATTTTAGAAAATACAGATGCTCCCTGCAATTGATCAAATAAATCATCTATTCTTAGGAGTGGATACTTATTCTTGACTATTATTTTATTCAACTCTCTATAATCAATGCACAACCGTAACATACTATCCTTCTTTTTCATGAACAACACAGGTGCTCCCCAAGGAGAATAACTAGGGAGAATAAAACCCTTATCAAACAATTCTTGCAATTGAACTTTTAACTCTTTCAATTCTATTGGTGCCATTTGGTATGGTGCTTTAGAAATAGGAGCAGTTCCTGGCATAACATCAATCACAAATTCGATCGCTCGATTCGGTGGTAGTCCCGGTAAATCATCTGGAAATATCTTAAGAAATTCTTAAACCACATCTACATTTTCTAGCTTCAATTGTGCTTCAATTGAGGTGTCCAGAACACTTGCCAAATATCCAACATAACCTTTATTCAACATCTTTTGAGCTTTCAAAGCAGATATAATTGGTAAGGACCGTGAGAATGAGATACCATTAAACATAAACTGTTTTTCCCTAGGTGGCTGAAAAATCATAATCTTCTTGTTACAATCAATTGTTGCATGATATTTGGTAAGCCAATTTATACCTAGAATAACCTCAAAATTTGGCATCGGTAAAACAACAAGATCTGTATAGAGAGTCCTATCACTAATCTGAATAGAACAAGCCTTTAACGTTTGGTTGGAATCCATTTCTTTCCCAAATGGAACAGTCACACTGTACCTTACTTTTAATAAATCTGGTGTAATGCCCAATTTTCTTATAAATGCACATGATGCAAATGAATGCGTAGATCCAGAATCTATCAATGCAATTGCAGGTATCCCAAAAATTAAAATAGTACCTATGACTACGGAAGCATCTGCATCGGCTTGTTCTTGTGTCATTACATACACTCTTCCCTGAATTTCTCCTGCACTGTTGGGCAATCCTTTGCTATATGTCCAGGCTTTTTACACTTAAAACAACGATTAGTACCACTACAGAATTCCTCAAAATATTTCTTCCCACACTTAGCACATTTAGACCTTTCAACTATAGTAGAAGTCTGCGCAACTTTAGGACGCTTTTCATTCCTATTGTTTGATTTTTGCTCTCCTTTCTTCCACTGATTCAAATTTCTAGAAGCGAATACTTGCTTCTTTTGTTGATGGAATTTCTCACTCTCTTTCTCATCTAAGTCAGCCATCAAAGCCTTGTCCACCAGTTCTCTAAACTCTGTTACTGAAGTCATTCTCACATCTCTTCTAATTTCAGGATTAAGACCTCTCAAGAAATGATCCATCTTCTTATTGTTGTCTCTGGCGATGTATGGCACATACTTGCAACCCTGTTCAAATTTTCTCACATAATCACATACAAACATCCCTCCTTGTTTTAACTTCAAAAATTCTTTTACTTTGAGCGACCTAACATCTCTAGTGAAATACTTATCATTAAAATATTATTTTAAACCTCTCCCAAGTTAGCTCTTCTATATTCACTGCAAGTTTAGCTCCTTCCCACCAGGTTCTAGCATCCTTCTTCAACAAGAAGATTGCACAGAGTATCTTCTCAGCATCATTAATTATCATGTAGTCAAAGATAATATCCAATAATTTAACCCATTCCTATGCAACCATAGGATCAGACCCACCAATAAAATCAACAGGTTCCATCTTTCTAAACTTCTCATATAGAGCCTGTGAAGGATCTTGTCAAGCTTGTGGTGGAGGAAGTCGCTGATTCTGTTCTTAGGTTCTTTGTTGCATATCTAGCAGTTATTGTATCTGTTCACCATGCATTCTAGTTTGTTGTTGAATGAGATCAGTCAAATTGTCCACCACACTATGATTACCCTCATGATCATCTATTGTCTTTCTTTTTGGTGCCATGACCTGATATGCATTACCTAATCTCATTCCATTCATTAGTCAATAATAAATGCATAATCATGACAGTAACATGGAATGAAATATAATCAAATAAACATAAAAGCAAATAAACAAGTAGTTGACCGAGTTTTCCAGCCAGGATGTGTTCATATGCCTTCTTCTATCTACAGGAATGACTAAACCTCCGCTCTAATACCACAAACTATAACATCCTTAACCTAACTATAGAGCCTAAACAAGCTGATATAGTTAAGTCAAGAAATGTTAATTTTTCATCAATATTAGAGTTATGATTTTAATAAAAGTTCTTATTTTTAGCTATAAGAGAAAGAACTTGAATCATTTTAAACACACCATATACATATATCAAAACTGAGTATATCTATTCACAAAATCATAACAGAGCGGCTTAGATAAAAATAAGACAAATTTTTCAAAATAAACTACAATACAGCTCGAACATGGCATATGAACAAATCTCTGTCTGGACACTCTAGAGACTCAGTCAAGCTCTAAACTTGTACTTTTTTAACTGCATCACATGAATCTAATGAGCTAAAGGCTCAATAAGATGAAATTGATGCAATAACAAATAACATATATGCACATCTCATAAATCATTAAATACATTATTCTATTTAATAACTTTCATTCATAAATCATTCTTTAGGGCCCTTGAAGTGTAGTACATAACTAATAGCGATAGACTGTGGTTTTCGGAACCTGTTCATAATGATTGGCCAATAAGAGAACTAATACGAAGTTTCCATACTTGATCTTTCAACCTCAGGTATTAGCCGTATTCTATCTCATTCATTATGACTTTTCTATGCCAGTTTTTCAACCTCAAGTATTTGCTACTATTTGTTGGGTCTGCTGGTCCCCCCGCATCCCTTGTCTACCCGACCATCAATTAAGTACCATACTTCCTTTTAAAAAAAAACCTTATTATATTCTTAATAGTGTCATGATTCATAAACCATAAATGCATCAAATATTATATCATTTGATAAATAATAACAATCATATTAAAACATGAACAACATTATATGATTCTCGTGATACAGCAAATGAAAGTTTCAACTTACCTCAAGTCCACTTTGTGGCAAGTGAAAAAACCAATCTCTTTTGGAAGATAAGATGTGTTAAAGACCTTGATTAAGTTGGATTTAAGCTTCAAAATCAATGATTTTGAAGCTTAAAAAGATGGAAACTTGTTTTAGCTTGTGTTTTATGGATTCCTATGGATTGAATTCAATTTGTGTGAGTATGAGTGTGTAGAAATTTGAGAGAAACTTAGGAGAATAAGGGCTGGTCATTTTTGAGGTGCTTCCACAAGAAATATGGATGAATATAATTTCTTTGACCTTTCAAAGAAAGGTAAGTGGAGGGTGATAATTGGTTGCATCATGCTTGTGTCTTCTCATGCCAAAAGCCACGTTCATGGGCTAAGGAGATGATAAAAATTGATGCTTTGGTGTTATAATCAAGTGCAATGCGGTTTAGAATGGTTTTATGCAACCTAGTCAACCAACCAATCAAATTGCACCATTTTGCATACTTTTAGTTCTTAGCCAAATGTGACATATTTCAAGTAAATATCTAGGCAATTAATCACTTTAACATATAACTAGTATGGAGTAATATAAATAATTCATTTCATATCCATTCAACAAATCAATCTTCCTAAACCAATATACCAAGCTTTTCACTGCAAAAAGGGCACTTAAAGAATATGTTAAATCAAGAAATAAAAATTTGATCTCATATTTTATGTACTAATGCATGTTAAAGCATAACTGAAGCATATAATAACAATTATTCAAGTTCATGCAGTCATGTTATTTGTATGCCATAATTCGATAATGCACATTGATTAGATACATATTTATGCAAAATGCTTATTATTGACTATGTAGGAGAGAATTGAGAATTGGGCATTATAGGTTTATTATGTATTAAGCTTTCAATACCTCTTATAAAAGTTTTATAAAGTTTTTAGTTAGACTTTGGTGCACAAAGAAAGGGTTTTTTATGACAAACACTTAATATGAAACACTTGTGGCAGAAATTATTACTTTGCTTTTTCTTGTGTTTTAGACTTCAAAAGTGTATGGTATGTTGAATAAAACCTATAGTTATCATCATATACATGTTCATATATGAGTTAATAGTATTGGAATAAATTTTCATTGGTTAGAAATTGAAATAGGGCATGATATTGAAGCGATGCTCAGAACTGTCTCCATTGAATTTCAGATTTTGTCCTATGTGAATAGGACTGGTTTTACAGCATTAAATCCATTAGTTTTAGCATGAATATGACCCAGTTGTCTCGTTGTATATGTTATCTAAGTGTGGTGAAAATTTAGGAGTGATTGGATATACTTAAGAGTACCAAAACTATTAATGTCATGAAGTGCGCAAAACTGTCACAGTAGGAAAAATCTGTTTCAGTATGTTGTGAAGGGAGCTGAACTTGGTAAGCTTTATTCATGAGTTTTAGCCATTATATGACATGTTTACATTGTTTTTGATGTTATCTAAGTGTGATAAAAATTGAAGAGTGAATGAATATGTCTAAGGGTATCAACATCATCATGCAAATTAATGTGGCAGTAAGAAAATATGAATTGTGAATCTGTCCCATTTGGTTCATTAATATGTTCCAACATAGATGTGGTGCATTTGATCCCTAATATTTAGGGAGATATTATAAGAGTTATAATATATCAATTAATTAAGGTTAGTATACATTTAAGATGTAGAACAAAGGTCCGTAGAAGGTTGTATTCGATTATAGTTTCTAAATGGTAAGGTTGTTTAGTTAAATTAAGATTCAAGATCTTTATACTACATTAGGTATAATGAGCTTGTTAATTGAGGATGGTGATTGAGATCTTGTATTTTTATAGATTATCTCATATCTAGGGTTGGGGAGTAATGCTTAAGAAACTTAGAAGTAACACACAATCGATCAAAGATAAGAAAATCCATGTGCAACTACAATACATAAGTATAGTATTTCTTGACTTATCTATATTAAATGTGATCCTTGTATTTTGATGAGTATATTATGAGTATTATAAAGATCTTACAGTGCATACGTTACTTGAATAATGGGACATGGGATCCGTTGTGTCATTGAATATGCCATTCATGAATATTTACACATGCATGCTTAACACGTGCTCACAGTTAAGGTTTTGTATGCAAGACATTATTTTTAAAAAAAAAATATTTTGGTTGGCCACTAATAGTGTACTGAGGCCTATGTGGCTTATTGATATGATATTTTGGGATACTGCGAGTATTACTTCTCGGAGGATCATAGGGGTGGACAGAGGGTGTGCCTCTGGTAGTCACGAGAGGGTGGACCACTTGACTGTGTCCTTATCGACGCTGCTGGTGGGAAGACTTCTGGAGGATCATAGGGGAAGACAGCGGGTGGACCTCTAATTATCACAGGAGATGGCCCCAAGACTATGTCGATCTATTTATGGCCATGTGATTATTGATATTATTGAGAGCTCTATCCGGTATATAGTAGGTGGGCCAAAGGCCCAGTGATGGAAAATGATTGTCATGGCCTCATAGAAATGCATTACATATGTGTTAGATTATCCCTTCATCATGCATGATTTTCACTTACTGGGCATTAGCTCACGTAGTTCACGCATTGTAGGTGAGTTTGGTGATATTTGAAGTCATAGACTTACTGGGCAAGCGGCTAGAGTTCCTACAGGTTCTGAGGATCAGTGTACATGGATGACAACCTGTTTGGCTAATTGTTAGCTTATTTGATTTTAGAGTCTACTGTATTAAAGTTTGGAATTTGTACTGTATGTTACTTTTAAAATTTTTATATACATGAGTATATAAATATTGTAATTGTTATGGGTCCTCTGTAGGCATATATAAATTATTTTATGAGTGGGAAAATAACTTATTATTTATTAAGTTGTTATAGGGAGAAAATAAAATTATACTTGCACACAGGTTCTATCATGTTAAATTATACTATATATATAGTTGTGTAGTAGTGGGGGTGTTTCATGTTCAATCTTATCTTGTTGACAAGTTAGCATTCAACCATAAATTTTGATATATCCCTCTTCATTTTAGACCACCAATAGTATTATTATAAGTTTTTATACATTTTTGTGTTACTTGGGTGTACTGAGTAAGGAGTAGTATGAGCTTCTTCTAAAATGTCTCTTTTCATGACCATGTCAAACAGCACGCAAAGTCTTTCTTTATATCAAATAATTCCATCATCAGCAATAGAGAAGTCTAGCCTCTTTCCAGCATCAATCTTTCTTTTCAATCTACACAAATGCATATCCATAAAACCTTCTTTAATTCTATCTTGAAGTACAAGTTTCAACACTAAGACCGACAATGAAAACTTTTTCTCTTTAGGTACAATTTCAAACTCTAGTCTCTGCAAATTCAATAATATTGACTTTTGTATGATAAAAAGAGAAGACATGGATTTTCTACTTAATGCATCTACAACCACATTCGCTTTACTAAGATGATAGTTGATCATGCAATCGTAACCCTTCACAAGTTCTAACCATCTCCATTGTCTCATATTTAGTTCTTTTTGTGTAAAGAAGTGCTTCAAACTTTTGTGATCTGTATAAATCTAACACTTCTCACCATACAAATAATATCTCCAGGTTGTCAAAGCAAAAACCACAACAGTAAGTTCCAAATCATGGGTTGGGTAATTTATTTTCATGCTCCTTTAATTGCCTTGAACCGTAGGTAATAACCTTCTCATTTTGCATCAAAACAACACCCAAACTATTTTTTGAATCACCGTTATACACCACAAATCTACTAGTTCCTATTGGAATGATAACAACATGCGTTGTAGATAATTTATGTTTCAATTTTTGAAATCTTCTTTCACAAGCATTGGTTTATAAAAACTTCACATTCTTTCTTATCAATATTGTCAATAGAGTTGCTATCTTTGAAAATCCCTAAACAAATTGTAACACCCCCATTACTACACAACTAGATATATATTATAATTCGACATGATAGAACCTGTGTGCATGCATGGAATATTTTTTTTTTGTAACACTATAAGAAAAGATAAATCACTTCTTACATGCACAATCCTGTTTAAAATACCTTATATCACATGTCATGTATATAATAGGATCGGTATTTATATAAAAGCTCCACACCCACAACGACCCAATATTTACATACTTATTTACAGTAAAGTTTTAAAAGCGAAATATAGTACCAGGCTAAAAATATAATATAACAGACTCAAAATATAACAAGCCAACAAAATAGCCCAACAGGTCGTCATCCATGTACACACTCTCAGACACCTGCAGGAGCTCTAACCGCCGCCCCGCCAATAAAAGATGCTTCAAGTATCGTCGTACTCACCTACAATGCATAAACTATATGAGCTAATGCTCAACAAGTAAAGATTATGCATGTCAAAGAATAATCCACAATATCAAGTCATGCAACTCAAAATGCTATGCTCACAATGCAATTTTATGCATCAAAATATTTCTCTCAAAATTATTTCTTTCTTGGGCTCCTGACCAACACTACTATCCATGCACCGGAAAAGAGATCTGTACACCGCCATAATCCAATGTCCAATAATCATATAAGCATGTAAATCCATGCATACTCATATGCATGCAAATCCATGCACGCGAACCTGTAAATCCATGCATGCTTTGGTGCACTAGTAATGGTCAGCAAAACATTTTCCTTTCTCTGAATCATGCCGTGCAATGCAAGATTTATCACAATGCTCGTATATGATGCATGCACATGCTAATGACAGCGCCTATGTATGTATGCTCAATGGAGAGCCCTCTACTATGCACATATGATTTATGATATTACATATAATTCACATATCTACTATGTCTATGCATTGTGGTTGCAAATGAATCTTTACTTATCTTTCACTTGGTTGGTGGCTTAGTCTAAATTTGTTTAGTATTCCTCTCCAACATTAGATGTAAAATAGCCTGTAATATTACCCAACATCAAGCACCATTCCCAATTTGGCAAGTTGAAAGCACAAAATTTCATACTAGACCTTAAACACCAAGCTATAAGCTAATAATCAAGCTTTCACAAACTAGAACCTAATATAGCCCCTCAAATACCTCAATTTCTCATCTTAAATAGATGCAAACATCATGTAATTGAAGTATTATAATTCTAATAGCATGTGCCTGATTGTTAACACTCAATAGTAACATGTCTAGGTTGAAACATGCTAAGTGATTAAATGTGGCAGATTCACATTTTCGTATTTTCTTGCTGTCAAGTTTAGTTGCATGATACTTTTAACATCCCTAAGCATATCCAATCACTCCGAAATTTTTAACACACTTAGATAACATGTATATAAATGTAACCATATCATATAATTGCTAAAAATTATGGATATAGATTTCCAAGTTCAGCTCTCTTCGCGATATACTGAAACAGATTGTTTCCTACCGTGACAGTTTTGCACACTTCATGACATTAATGGTTTTGGCACCATTAAGTATATTCAATCACTCCAAAATTTTCACCATACTTATATAACATATATAAATAGATAACTAGGTCATAATATTACCAAAAATAATGGATTTAGCTCCCTTAATTCAGTTTCCTTCACAGCACACCAAAATAGATTTTGCTATTTTGGCAGTTTGAGTGTTTCTCCAATATCATTCTCTATTTCAATTTCCATTTGATAAAACTTCATTCCAATACTCTTAACTCATATATGTTCATGTAAATGGTAATAATTATAGGTTTTATTCAACATACCATACACTTTTGAAGGCTAAAACACAAGAAAATAGTAAGATGATAGTTTCTGCCACAAGTATTTCCTATTAGGTGTTTGTCATCAAAAACCCTTTCTTTGTGCACCAAAGTCTAACTAAAAACTTCCTAACACTTTTATAAGAGATATTGAAAGCTTAATAAACAATAAAACTATTCATAATAATCTGAAAACAAAAGGTAAAACCGTAGATAAGTGTTACCTATGCAGATTTTGAGGTTAACTTAATGGTAATCACTTCTCCTTTGCTTTTCTTGCTTTTATTTCAACTTGGAATCAATTTGGATCACTTGGAGACCTTAAGGTGTGTGTTTGGAAGATGAAAATGGCTGAAATGAGGGTTTGGTCGTTGCTTAAGGGTGAAGGGGTTGAGGTGTTAGCTTGAGATGTTAGCTTAAGCTTAATAAGAAAGCATGAGGTGGCAAGTGAATAGAAAATCTGATTTTCTCCCTTATCTTGCAGCCCTAAGCTTGTGTGTCTCATCTATTTTTATTTGGTTGCAACCTATCTTAATCACCATTTATTCCCATAGGTAATTCCTATGTCTGTTCATTCGATCTCCAAGCCGATTCGCATCCGATTCTTAAAGAATTATCTAGTTTGCATTTCTAAAATCATATGCACATATGGGCCTTGTAATATGACACTTAAATCACATTATATCATGTCCATTATCCCAAGTATGCTAATTTACAAATATATACTTTTGAAATAACTTGATCAAATCAAATTAAACCGTATAAGCTTACTAGTAACACTTTTAACACTTCCAAAATTATAACCTATATATCACATCTATATCTAATATTGATCCACCTCATTTTCTTCTTATAAAATCAACTACTTAGATTAGGAAATTCAATAACTAATACCGTGCAAGAGCTTCAGAATTAAGTTTAATATTCAAGAATGTCGTATAAAATAAAATAAATTATGCAATGTCAATAGAAATGCAAATAGCATATAAAATTAACATGTAATGCATGAATCATATTTGCCCATGTGAGTAGTAAGAGGCTCGGGTATCACATCCTCCCCTCCTTATAAAAATTTCGTCCCCGAAATTTCACTTACCAAAAAAGTTCTGGATACTTAGTTCTCATTTCATCCTCCCTTTCCCAAGTGGCCTCTTCTATCAATTGGTTTGTCTATAACACTTTAACCAATGGAATCTATTTATTTCTCAGCTGCTTCACTTCTCGTAACAAAATTTGTACAGGTTTTTCTTCATAGCTCAAATCTGCTTTTAATTCTACTAGTTCATTCTTCAGAATGTGAGAGGGATTAGCAATATATTTCCTCAGCATAGACACATGAAATACATTGTGTATTTGGGACATAGACATTGGCAGATCTAGTCTGTAAGCAACATCACCAATTCTTTCAATCACAGAGAATGGGCCAATGTATCTGGTACTCAATTTTCCTTTCTTTCCAAACCGCATGATGCCCTTCATTGGTGCTACTTTCAAAAACACCTGATCTCCTACCGTAAACTCCAGCGCCCTTCTTCGTCGATCTGCATAACTTTTCTGCCGATTTTGGACAGTTTGCATTCTTTGTCGAATCCGTGACACAGCTTTTATCATTTCTCGAATCATATCTGGGCCAAAAGTTTCTTCTCACCAACTTCATCATAATGTATCGGAGACCTACATTTTCTGCCATACAATGCTTCATAGGGAGCTATTCCAATGCTAGTCTAATAGCTGTTGTTGTACGAAAACTCCACCAAAGGTAGGAATTTACTCCACTGACCTTGGAAGTCTAATACACAGGCTTTGAGCATATCCTCCAATGTCTGTATTGTTCGTTCAGATTGCCCATCCATTTGAGGATGATATGCTGTATTAAATGATAATTGTGTTCCCAAAGTTTTGTGTAAACTCCTCCAAAAAGCAGACAAAAATCTTGAATCTCTATCAGAAACAATAGACAATGGCACACCATGAAGTCTGACAATCTCCTGAACGTATAATTGGACATAGCGATTCATGGAATAAGTAAAACATATGGGAAGAAAATGAGCAGACTTGGTCAATCTGTCGACGATAACCCAAATAGCATCATGACCCTTAGTAGTCTTTGGCAAACTAGTTACGAAATCTATGGTGATCCTTTCCCATTTTTATTCTGGAATAAGTAGAGGTTGCAAATTCCCTATGGGTCTTTGATGTTCGGCCTTTATCTGCTGACATGTTAGACATTGCTCCACATACTGGGCGATGTCCTTCATCATACCCGGCCACCAATAATGAATTTTCAAGTCTCTATATATCTTGGTAGCCCCTGGATGTACTGAATAAGGGGTTGAATGTGCCTCTTTTAAAATGTCTTCCCGAATGTTATCAATATTTGGCACACAAAACCGCCCTCTAAATTGTAAAATATCATTCTGAATTATCTCAAATTCAGGAGACTTTCCTATAGCAACATATTTTCTCATATTGATGAGACATTCATCATCTCGCTGTCCTTGTTTGATCCTATCAATTAGCGTAGGCTGAAGCATCAGGGCTGCCAATTTTGTCTCTATTACTCTTGTCTGTAAAATCTCTATATTCATTTTCTTCAACTCATTCAGTTTTGGTTTCTGAATTAAAGCCATAGCTATTGTACTTTGTGTGGATTTTCGGCTCAATGCATCAGCTACGATGTTGGCTTTACTTGGGTGGTAATTGATCATACAATCATAATCTTTTACTAGTTCCAGCCATCTCCACTGCCGCATATTCAACTCTTTCTGTGTGAAGAAGTATTTAAGGCTCTTATGATCAGTATAGATCTCGCACCGTTCACCATATAAGTAGTGCCTCCATATTTTAAGTGCAAATACTACAGTAGCAAGTTCCAAGTCATGCGTGGGGTAATTCTTTTCATACTCTTTAAGTTTCCTGAATGCATACGCAATTACTTTGTCATTCTGCATCAGTACACATTCTAATCCATTCTTCGATGCATTACTGTAAATTACGAATCCTCCCGTACCTGATGGAATTGAGAGAATAGGTGCTGAAGTCAGCCTTTTTTTTCAGCTCTTGGAAACTTCGCTCATACATATTTGTCCATCTAAACATCACCCCTTTTTTGGTTAATTGTGTCAATGGCATTGCAATCTTGGAGAATCTCTCCACAAATCTTCGGTAATATCCAGCTAAACCCAGAAAACTGCGCACCTCTAAAGGATTAGTAGGCTGCATCCAGTTGTTAATAGCTTCAACTTTACTTGGATCTACTGATATTCCCGCTCCTGATATAACATGTCCCAAGAATACCACACGATCCAACCAGAACTCGCATTTCTTGAATTTGGCGTATAAATGCTTCACTTTTAGGACCTCTAGTACTGGTGTTAAATGTGTGGCATGCTCTTCTTTAGTTCTGGAGTAGACTAGAATGTCATCTATAAACACAATAACAAATTTATCTAAAAATTCTTTAAACACTCTGTTCATCAGATCCATGAATGCTGCTGGAGCGTTAGTTAATCCAAATGGCATCACCAAAAATTCATAGTGTCCATATCTTATACTAAATGCCGTCTTGGGGATATCCTCTTTCTTTATTTTTAATTGATGGTACCCAGAGCGTAAGTCAATCTTTGAAAATATTGCGGCACCCTGAAGTTGGTCAAATAAATCATCGATTCTAGGTAATGGATACTTATTCTTAATTGTGACCCTATTCAACTCTCAATAATCGATGCACAGTCTCATGGTGCCATCCTTCTTACGTACAAACAGAATTGGTGCTCCCCAAGGTGAAAAGCTCAGTTTGATGAATCCCTTGTCCAACAAGTCCTGTAATTGTATTTTTAATTCTTTCAACTCCAAGCGAGCCATTCTGTAAGGAGTTTTAGAAATTGGAGGCGTTCCTGGTTGTATTTCAATAACAAACTCTATTTCACGATCTGGTGGCAGTCCCGGAAGATCATCTGGAAATACTTCAGTATATTCCCGTACCACTGGTATTTCACTCAAGTTGGTGGTTGTTGTTCCTTAATATTCATGACACTCACCAAGTACCCTTCGTAACCATCATCGAGTAATCATTGTGCCTTCACTGTTGAAATCATAGGGAATCTGAAATTCTTCACAATGCTGGCAAATGTGAAAGACTCTTTCCCAGAAAGTTGAAATGTCACCGTCTTTTCCTTACAGTTGATAGTAGCCTCATACTTTGACAACCAATCCATGTCCAAAATAACATCATAATCATTCATATCCAGTACAATCAAATCAGCATGTAATTTTCTACCTTCAACAAGTATAGCACAAGCTCTCAAAATTCGATCAGTTTGTCTAGCATCTCCAGAGGGAACTATTACACTATAACTGATTTCTGCTACATCTGGTATTCTACCCAGCCTCTTCACGTACTCAGTGGATGCAAATGAATGCGTAGCTCCAGAATCAAATAATACAAGTGTTGGAACACTAGAAATATAAAGTGTACCTATTACCACCGATGGATTTGCTTCTGCATCCGCCCTAGTCATGGTGAACACCTTAGCTGGTACATTCTTTTGGCTGGTCTAATTCTGTTTACCTGGGCAAAATTTAGCAATATGTCCCAGTATTCCACATCGAAAACACGTCCTGGTATCTATATAGCAGCCTCCAGTATGTCGATTACCATATTTCTGACACACAGCTTCTGGCATCGGTGCTTTTTCTTGTTCGACCCGTGGCCTCTTGTTTTGACCTTCTTGTTGTTGGCCTTGTTCTCCTTAAAATTTAAATCCCGACTTCTGTATTTGGATCGGCTTCTGCATTTGAACTGGCCTCTTTTTCTCCACAGTCCATCTCTGTCCCTACTGTCTGAATTGCTATCGAACCTCTTGTGCACAAGCGATTCTCAATTCAGCCTGTTCTGCTACTAGTGCCCTCTCAGCCACCTGTGAAAATGTCACCCCTTGAGTACCCGCCATATTCACATCCCGATATAATTCTGGCCTCAAACCCTCCAGAAATCTCTATACTTTAAGTGCTTCAGTGCTAACCATGTGCGTAGCGAACCTGGACAGTTGTTCAAATTTACAAATATATTCCCCAATAGTCATTGCTCCTTGTCGCAGTTGTATAAACTCATTCATCTTCATCATGCGAACTGGGGCCATGAAATATTTATTTCGAAATAACTCCTTGAATCTGTCCCAGCTCATGGTAGTAATGTCCTCTATGTTGCTGATCATGTCCCACCAATGGCCTGCACTACCGCGAAGCATGAAAGTGGCACACATTACCCTCTCCTCTAGTGGCACCCTACTATACTGGAACATGTTTTCCAGGGTCCTCAACCAGTCCTCTGCAGCGGTAGGATCAATCGCATCCTCAAATGTTGGGGATCCAGCCTCCTAAATCGTTCTCCAACCATATATATATAGTCCACCCGCTGTTAGTTTACCTCCACCTGCGGTTGTTCACCATTATCTCTTTGTCGAATCAGTTGCTGAATTTGCTCGGACTGTCATTCAATTAACTCTATTAATTGGTTAATCATGGTATCTCGATCATTAACCGGGGTAGGTATCTCATTTCTCTATGCTCTGGCACCACCACTGCTCTCACCACGAGTTCTCACCATTTTACAGTGTTGTTTTACACAAGTTTGACAACATATGGCCAATATAATTCATGGAATATGTAATGCAATATATGATAATGTAAAACTTACTGGCGTGGCTGCGCTCTGCAAGTTCTAAGATCATGTACATGGACAGTCTACAGAATCAAGACCTGGGCTCTGATACCACTCTGTAACACCCCCATTACTACACAACTAGATATATATTATAATTTGACATGATAGAACCTGTGTGCATGCATGGAATATTTTTTTTTTTGTAACATTATAAGAAAAGATAAATCACTTCTTACATGCACAATCCTATTTAAAATACCTTATATCACATGTCATGTATATAATAGGATCGGTATTTATATAAAAGCTCCACACCCACAACGACCTAATATTTACATACTTATTTACAGTAAAGTTTTAAAAGCGAAATATAGTACCAGCCTAAAAATATAATACAACAGACTCAAAATATAACAAGCCAACAAAATAGCCAAATAGGTCGTCATCCATGTACACACTCTCAGACACCTGCAGGAGCTCCAACCACCACCCCGCCAATAAAAGATGCTTCAAGTATCGTCGTACTCACCTACAATGCATAAACTATATGAGCTAACGTTCAGCAAGTAAAGATTATACATGTCAAAGAATAATCCACAATATCAAGTCATGTAACTCAAAATGCTATGCTCACAATGCAATTTTATGCATCAAAATATTTCTCTCAAAATCATTTCTTTCTTGGGCCCTGACCAACACTACTATCCCATGCACCGGAAAAGAGCTCTGTACACCGCCATAATCCAATGGCCAATAATCATATAAGCATGCAAATCTATGCATACTCATACACATGCAAATCCATGCACGCGAACTTGGAAATCCATGCATAAAACCATGCATGCTTCGATGCACTAGTAATGGTCAGCAAAATATTTTTCTTCCTCTGAATCATGCCGTGCAACGCAAGATTTATCACAATACTCGTATATGATGCATGCACGTGCTAATGACAGTGCCCATGTATGTATGCTCAATGGAGAGCCCTCTACTATGCACATATGATTTATGATATTACATATAATTCACACATCTACTATGTCTATGCATTGTGGTTGCAAATGAATCTTTACTTACCTTTCACTTGATTGGTGGCTTAGTCTAAATTTGTTTAGTATTTCTCTCCAACCTTAGATGTTAAATAGCCTGTAATATTACCCAACATCAAGCACCATTCCTAATTTGGCAAGTTGAAAGCACAAAATCTCATACTAGACCTTAAACACCAAGCTATAAGCTAATAATCAAGCTTTCACAAACTAGAACCCAATATAGCCCCTCAAATACCTCAATTTCTCACCTTAAATACATACAAACATCATATAATTGAAGTATTATAACTCTAATAGCATGTGCTTAATTGTTAACACTCAATAGCAACATGTCTAGGTTGAAACATGCTAAGTGATCAAATGTGGCAGATTCACATTTTCGTATTTTCTTGCTGTCAAGTTTAGTTGCATGATACTTTTAACATCCCTAATCATATCCAATCACTCTGAAATTTTTACCATACTTAGATAACATGTACATAAATGTAATTATATCATAGAATTGCTAAAAATTACGGATATAGCTTTCCAAGTTCAGCTCTCTTCGCGACATACTGAAATAGATTGTTTCCTACCGTGACAGTTTTGCACACTTCATGACATTAATGGTTTTGGCACCGTTAAGTATATTCAATCACTCCAACATTTTCACCATACTCCAAAATAACATCATAATCATTCATATCCAGTACAATCAAATCAGCATGTAATTCTCTACCTTCAACAAGTATAGCACAAGCTCTCAAAATCTGATCAGTTTGTCTAGCATCTCCAGAGGGAATTGTTACACTATAACTGATTTCTGCTATATCTAGTATTCTACCCAGCCTCTTCACGTACTCAGTGGATGCAAATGAATGCGTAACTCCAGAATCAAATAATACAAGTGTTGGAACACTAGAAATATAAAGTGTACCTGTTACCACCGATGGATTTGCTTCTGTATCCGCCCTGGTCATGGTGAACACCTTAGCTGGTACATTCTTTTGGCTGGTCTGATTCTGTTTACCTGGGTAAAATTTAGCAATATGTCCTGGTATTCCACATCGAAAACACGTCCTGGTATCTATATAGCAGCCTCCAGTATGTCGATTACCACATTTCTGACACACAGCTTCTGGCATCGGTGTTTTTCCTTATTCGACCCGTGGCCTCTTGTTTTGACCTTCTTGTTGTTGGCCTTGTTCTCCTTGAAATTTAAATCCCGACTTCTGTATTTGGATCGGCTTCTGCATTTGAACTGGCCTCTTTTTCTCCACAGTCCATCTCTGTCCCTACTGTCTGAATTGCTATCGAACCTCTTGTGCACAAGCAATTCTCAATTCAGCCTGTTCTGCTACTAGTGCCCTCTCAGCCACCTGTGAAAATGTCACCCCTTGAGTACCCGCCATATTCACATCCCGATATAATTCTGGCCTCAAACCCTCCAGAAATCTCTCTACTTTAAGTGCTTCAATGCTGACCATGTGCGTAGCGAACCTGGACAGTTGTTCAAATTTACGAATATATTCCCCATAGTCATTGCTCCTTATCGCAGTTGTATAAACTCATTCATCTTCATCATGCGAACTGGGGCCGTGAAATATTTATTTCGAAATAACTCCTTGAATCTATCCCAGCTCATGGTAGTAATGTCCTCTATGCTGCTGATCATGTCCCACCAATGGCCTACACTACCGCGAAGCATGAAATACCATTCTTGGATACTACAAAACCTAGGAATACCACTTGCTCAAGCCAAAATTCACACTTCTTGAATTTAGCATACAACTATTTTCTTAAGAACTGGCAGCACAATTTTCAAAAGTTTCTTATGCTCTTCTTTATCACATGAATAAATTAGGATGTATAATTTATTCACAATTTTTTGGCTTCAATTGTGCTTCGACCAAAGTGTCTAGAACACTTTCCAAATATCCAACACAACCTTTATTCAACATCTTTTGAACTTTCAAAGCAGTTGTAATTGGTAAGGACCGTGAGAATGAGGCATCACTAAACACACATTATTCTTCCCCAAGTCGTTGAAAAATCATAATCTTCTTATTACAATCAATTATTGCATGATATTTAGTGAGCCAATCTATACCCAAAATAACCTAAAAATCTGGCATCAATAAAATAACGAGATCCATATAGAATGTCCTATCACTAATCTGAATAGAGCAGGCCCTCAACATTTGGTTGGAATCTATTTTTTCCCAAATGGAATTATCACTATATACCCTATTTTTAATAAATTTGGTGTAATACCTAATTTTCTCACAAATGCATTTGATGTAAATGAATCAGTAGACCCTGAATCTATCGACAGGTATACCAAAATTAAATTAGTACCTGTGACTACAGAAGCATCTGCATCAACTTGTTCTTGTGTTATTACATATACTTTCTCTTGAACTCTTCCATTCATTATTAGGCAATGCTTTACTATATGTCCAGGCTTTTTACACTTGAAGCAATAATTAATACCACTAAAGCATTCTCAAAAATGATTCTTCACACTTAGCACATTTAGGCCTTTCAATTGCAGTAGAAGTCTGTCCAACTCTAGGGCATTTTTCATTCTCTTGGTTTGATTTTTGCTTTTATTTTTTCCAATGGTTCAGATTTCTTGGAGTGAATACTTACTTATTTTGTTGATAGGATTTCTCAATCTCTTTCTCATCTGAGTCAACCATCAAAGCATTGTGACACAACCTCCCAAAAATATGTATACATGTATAGAAACAACCTGTGCAACATAATTTGGGCATGTATGTGTGTGTATAACCTTTTTTTTTTCAGCTAGTTAGTTTGGGAAAACACTGATAAAAGTAAAATGCTTTCACATCTTGTAATACTGCATATACATAGATAGTTATTTGAACAATAACAAGGTCTATTAAAAGCATCACAAACTCAGATTTATTTACAATGGAGTTTTGAAAGTGGTATATAGGATGAACTTACTAATATAATACAATAGACTATAAAATGAAAAACACAGCCCACAAAATAGCCTAATAGGTTATCATCTATATACATTAATCTTTGAAATCCTCTAGGAGCTTCACTGCCAGTTCAGTAAAATAGAGGTCTCAAGTCTCACCATACTCACCTACAATGCATGATGAGAGCACGACCAACAAATAGAATGCAAATCCTATTCAAGTTCCAACTCTTAATGGGCTAATTCAAAGCATTTGGACTAAGGTGAATTCATGCAGGCCCAAAGGAGATGTCCCACAAAGTTAGATGTCCATGATTCAAGTATTGGAATAATTTTTGGAAGGGTTTCTCATAGAGGACAACTATTTAAGCAAGATTTAAAATTTATTAATTGAGTTGTATGTCTTGCATAATATTTAGATATTTTCCTTATTGAATAAATTTAAATTTAGGATATATTAGTTACCTTTTCTAGATAGGGTTGACTTAGGTTAGTTAGGATTTATTTGGTAGTTTTCTTTTCCTAGTAAGGGATGAATTCAAGGCTTTCTTAGGGCCTAATTTTTGTTCTCCCCCTTCTTGCATTTATAGGCCATTCACTTATTGAAATAAACAACTCAGATTTTAGTCATAATTCTATGAGAGAAAATTCTCTTTAGTTCTTTTAGAACTAAACTTATCATAAATTTCTGTAGCATTCACCTTTGACTTATCAATCAATCCCCTCATAATTGACTGTGGCATCTTTATTATACCAAGGTTCTTGCTTTAATATAAGCAATGGGTTGCATTTCCATACAAACTCATTCAAGACGATCTTAGAGGCCTTTCTCGAGTCACGAGTTTTCTCACAATTCTTGGTGTGATTCGTATCAGTTGGTAATCAGAGCCTGGGTTCTAATCTTAGGTTTACATATTCTTACTTTTCTTGACAATTTCAATACCTAGAATCTAAATTTGGCAAAAACAAACCCTTCAATTCCGTGACATAATCTCTTTCCTTAGTCTTTAAATCTAATCTTTTTTTGGTGAGTTCTTTGGTGAATTGTTGTTGGAAATTATGATATTTGTTTGGTTAGTTTGATAAAAACCTATAGAGGATTATTACGAGGAGGAAAAGGCAAGAGTAGTGAGTACAAAAAGGGTTAAAATGCCAATCTATTTTTTGAGAGAAAAAAAAACACGAGTGAAATTGAGTGAAAATCATTCCTTGAGTGAAACACATAAGGGAGTGTGCGAGGTCCTTTTCTTTTCTAACATTGTTTTGCAGGAAACATGTCAAACGATAAGGACAAACACACATCTAGGAGTGCATCAGTAGAGGTTGACCCAAAATTTCTCATAGAAGCCTTAATAGGTGAGATGAAGAGAATATTAAGGACTGAGATGGAGCAAATTCATGAATGAATAGATCAGGTAGAGAGTAGATGAAGAGAACAACCACAAAACAACCATAATATGTATAGGAGGGAGAGAGTCCAACCTAGGGAGGTGAGAGATGAAGAAGAAGAATATTATGGGGCGATTTTATTGAGAAAGATGATCCGAATTCTATTGTTGGCAATAGGAGTTATGGTGGGTAGTTTAGAGAAACTAGGAATTAGAAAGACAATAACTTGGGTAGTATTAAGATGAATATTCTATTGTTTCAAGGCAAGAATGATCCCGAAGCTTACCTTGAGTGGGAAAAGAAGGTAGAATTAGTATTTGATTGTCACAACTATTCCGAGCTTAAAAAGGTAAAACTTGCAGCCATTGAATTTTCTGATTATGCAATTTTTTGATGGGATCAACTAACATTAAACAGGTGGAGAAATACAGAGCATCCAATTACTACGTGGGAGGATATGAAAGCTACAATGAGGAGATGGTTTGTTCCAAACTATTACTACCAGGAGTTATACCAAAATTGTAGTCTTATAAAAGTAACTGGAGTGTGGAGGGCTATTTTAAGAAGATGGAAATTGCCATGATTTGAGCAAATATGGAGGAGGATCGAGAGGCTACTATGGCTAGATTCTTGGTTGGTTTGAACCAAGAGATTGCTAATTTGGTGGAATTACAACATTATGTGGAGTTGGAAGATATGGTGCACATGGCTATCAAAATTAAGAACTAACTCAAGAGGAGAGGTAGCAATATACGGCAAAACCCAAGCTCAAGTTCATCATAGAGACCAAATTTTGTGAAGAAAGAAGATAAGCCAACCATGGCCAAGTCCAAAACTAAGCAAAAACTAGAAATGACCAGCCATGGAAATCAAGGTAAATCCGAATGTTATGCAAAGTGGAATCATGATTTAAGTATTTTAAATGCCAAAGTAGAGGTCAGATAGCAAGTCAATGTCCAACAAAAGAATTACGGTGTTACGAGATGATGATGAATTTGAAATCGATAATGAAGATAACACCAATTCCATGCCACCATTGGAGGAAGCCGATGATGAAGAATATGTTGCCTAAGGAGAATTGTTGGTTGCGATGAGAGCTCTAAGTGTGCAGATCAAAGAAAAGGACTAGGTACAGCGAGAAAATATCTTTTATAGTTGATGCCACGTACAAAACAAGGTATGTAGTGTGATTATTGATGGAGATAGTTGTACTAATATTGGTAGCACTACCATGGTAGATAAATTAGGTCTGCCAACAACTAAACACCCCCGACCTTACAAGTTGCAATGGCATAATGATAGTGGTGAAGTAAGGGTGAATAAGCAGGTGTTAGTTTCCTTCCGCATTAGAAAGTATGACGATGAAATTTTGTGCGATGTGGTTCCAATGTAAGCTGGACACTTAGTTCTTAAGCCAACCTTGGCAATTTGATCGGCGTGTTAAGCATGATGGCTTTACCAATAAATATTCATTTGTGCTTGATCGAAGGACAATCACCCTAGCTCCTTTGACACCAAAACAGGTTCATGAGGATCAAGTGAGGTTACAAAGGGAGAGTGATCAAAAGAAAGAGAGTAAAAACAAGAAAATGAGTGAAAATCAGAGAGAAAAAGAGATTAAGGCGAGAAAAATAAGAGAGAAAACAAAAAAGTAGATTTGGCCATTGAGAGAAAAGCAAGTTTCTATGTCAAGGCGAGTGACGTGAAGAGAGCGATGCGACCAAATCAGCCAATGATTGTACTTATGTACAAAGAAGCATTTTTAAACACTAACCAACTTGACACATCTTTGGCTAGTTCTATTGTTTCTTTTTTTGCAGGAATTTGAGAATGTCTTTCCCGAGGAAATTTCATCTGGTTTACCACCTATTCGAGAGATTGAAAATCAAATTGATTTTGTACCTTGTGCTATTATTCCAAACCGACCAGCCTATCAAAGCAATCCCAAGGAGGCCAAGGAGATACAAAGGCAGGTTAGTGAATTGATGGAGAAAGGGTACGTGAGAGAAAGCATGAATCTATGCACCATTCCGATGCTTTTGGTTCCTAAGAAGGATAGGATGTGGAGGAATTTGAATGCCCAAAAACTGTTGTCGCTAGTAAGTCTTCTATTGTGAATTCTACATTTGAGAGCACTAATTATCCGCAATCAACAATTTGAATGCCCAAAAACTGATGTCACCAGTAAGTCTTCTATTGTGAATTCTACATTTGAGAGCACTAATTACAGTTATGAAGGATTACCCTTTGATGCAAGCACTAGATGGGACTTCAATAAATTCATAACTCCTCCAAAACTTGTTAGGAGGGTCGTGGGAAGAACTAGAGTTGAGCGAAACTGCGTTCTGAACGAATGGATAATGACAGAACAAGGGTTGAACTCTAACAATCTAGGCTCCTTTGAATTTAGCAATGAGTAGTCTCTAAGTCTTGCCACATCTCAACCTTCTGTTGTACATGGAACTTCCATTCAGGAGTAATGCTCAGAGATGAGCTCTTCAGGTGTAACTAGCTATTCTTTGCATAAAATACACATCGGGTTAGAATATACATCTTGCAGCAGTAATAACCTCTCGTTGAGCTTTAATTCTCACAAGCTACTCCAACTTTCAACATTTTTGGGGTCAAGGTTTTTGCATGCAATTCAATAAATACTTGCTGAAATTGCTTCCCATGCACTTGAGAATTTTGACCAAATGAGTTACTCTGCCACTAGGATTGATCAAGGGGTAAAACTTTCTTTTTCTTCAAGTTGCACTGCTAAAAGAGGTTGCTCAACAATTGGTTTCTTTGATGGACTTGATATGGACCATGGACTCATGTTTAATCAATCTCTTACAAGAACGGGAGGTTGAAGCCAAGAAGAAACATTTGCTATCTTGGTATGTGCTCTTCATTTTGTTTACACTTAGAAAAGTTCTTTGATTCATTGATAGTAGCAGTTATAGTTTTACTGCAAACAATCCATTCAAATTTATTTTCATGCACCTAGCTTTGTTTGTGACTTCTTAATCTGTTTAGTTCTTTCAGATAGTTTGCGTTCAGTAATGATGTAGAGTAGGTTTTAAGAATCTTGGCTTTTGTATTGTGGCTTGACAATTTTTTTGTAGTATGATACCATTTTTTGTGTCTTTAATTTTCTCGTGATTGGTTTATTGAATACTTGAACACACTTGAAAGTCCATTAAGTTTCTGTTGTGTTTCCCCCTTATTGTGTATGTGTGCTTGAGTATGGGAGTGACTGTACCTATTTGTTTGTGTTATGAGTGTTACACATAAATAACTAAGCATCACCTTTTGTGGTTATGACTGGGAAAGATGAATTCAGTTTGCATGGACTGATTCTAGTTTTTTGTTGTTCTTCCTTTTTTACAATTGAATATATTCAACAAACCATTGGATGCTGGTTATTGATGTTACCTTTTTTTGGCTTACTGCTGTATTTTGTTTCTTTTAAGTGATTTAAAGAATTGGATACTTTTGATTTCTTCTCTAGTAGGTCTTACCGTCTAAAGTTCTAGTAGTTGTGAATCTGATATATTCAAGAAATGATAAAAGATAGGATTTTTTTTTTATATATAAATAGTTGGCATAGTTTTTTTATTCTACTTGGATCTGGGAGACCTTTCTGGTTATTCTACCATGATCAATTGAAGCTAATCTTGGTTTTTCAAAGAAATGTGGACAAAAGGATTGAAAATAGAAGTAGATGGGAATCCATGAATAGTTTCAGTTCTTGCCATTTGCGAAATTCTCATTCACAGTTCAATTGTTAATTTTGATTTTTGATTCCATTAAAATTCTTGTCTGTATGTAAGGAAGATGAAAAAAAAGGAGTAATAATAAACTGCTTGACTTTCCTTTGGGGAAAAAGCAAGAAATATATGTTTCAACTGCTTTTAACAGTCAACTTTGGTTGTTTTTACATGTGCAGTAGGCTATCATCACGGAATGCTTGCTCATATTTTTATTATTCTGGGATTGGGTGTGGTGGTGTAAATGTCCCTTCCTAGTTTGTATCATTGTTTGTTTGAACTCTTAGGAAATATTTTTTATAATAGTATTGAAGAAGTAGAAATGTGGTTTATCATATTTTATCCTTTTGGCAATTATATTACGGCTTTAATACATGCATTTTTTTTTTGTCTTATATATTAAAGTGTTCTTTTAGAATTCTTCCCTGCGAGCCTCTGATTTTCCTTTCCTTAGTGGATGGTGTCCTTGTATATAGTTTTTCCTTATTGATATTGGAATATTCTCTTTATTTTGAAAGAAGCAAGTTGAAGAAAGTTTTCTCCATCAAGCTTGATCTTTGAAGGTCATGAATAATTTCTTGTATGCTCTTCATTTTACATGCACTTCACCTTTGGTTAATTTTTTAGGCCCAGGCTTAATTGTTTAAAATTAAATAATATCAAGAGAGACTATATTTACAAGTAAAACCCTTCACAGATTTCCAAAGATGCAAAGTAGTTTGAACTTTATGACTTGGAGGTGGGAGTTTGATTTGGACCTAATATGCAGACAAGTATTCTCTTCTAGTTACAGTGGAGACATGTAGCTTGCATATTTATTGTCTACTTATATAATATACTATTCATTATGCATAACTTTTCACAAAGTATATGTTAGTTATGTCTCACTCTTTTCCCTTTTTTTGCTTTCTGGCCAGTTGCATGTAGTAGTTTTTTTCCTTGCATAGATGCAAACATCCTTTTTGTTATTGCTTGATTATCACCTCACATCATACCATGGATGTCCTCCACTTCTCCGACCAGCAAATGACATTGTTGAGGCCCTTAAAGAAGTTCAGCAGTAAATTTGCCTCAATTCTGTGGACTCCATGGCTTTTTTCTGGTATGATAGAGATAATGGTACTTCGATTTTGTTAAGTTATCATTTTACTTTCTCCTATGTAGGTTTTTATTTTCCCTGTTAAAAAAGATAGCACCAACACCTTCAAAGTTGCGAAAATTTGTTTTTCACTTTAAACAAGTTGACTATTGAGTTTAATTTTTATTCTATTTCTTACTCATCCTCTTTTTCATTTTTTCACATTTCATTAGTTAAAAGCATTATGCTACTCATGCTTAAACTATTGTAAATGTGTGAAGAAACTAACTCCAAACAGTAAACGTAGGATGTACCCTATTTTTGAAGAAGAAAGAAGGAAATTTTCCCCTATGAAATAAATGTAGGCATAAATTATTTCTTGTTTAAAAAAGCTAACTACCTAAGGTTTCCTTGATTGAGAAAGAAAAACTTAAGAAAAGGGAAGTCAAATGAGGAAATCATAGTCTGCATACTACCTTAGATAGCATTCACTTTTTAATTTGATTTAGTTGGTTGGTGATTTGTTGGTAAAACAGTGAACCATCAAGGGTGCAGTTGGCATTGTTAGTTGATAGTATTGAAATTTATTTATTTAAGTGCAGTCTACATTTTTCCATGTCAATGATGATTCTTCGAGTGCGGTTTTTTCTCTTGCAATTTAGCTGCCATTGGTCTACTCAATAATTGTGTCTACAAATTGTAGCTTACAGTGACTTTGTGTATGTGTTCCTTTATCTTATACTATTTTAGATCTTTGTTTGATACCAATACACAACAATTTCCTTCTTTCAGTTTTTGCTCGGGTATAACCTAATTGCTTTCCTATAAAGGGAATGCCCTTTATGGTTTCCCCCTCCTCTCTACCTCTCACTCTTTGTAAGATTCTATAATATAGATATAGTGTGGCAACTCGATCATCCATGTCTCAACACTCCTTTGGAGGTCAGAAAAAGTTCTGCAAAGTTATGAAGTCTGATTTAGTTAGGTAGCTAGTGTTACACATGGATTTTTATGTTAAAATATCACAAGCCTTATCCTATTTCCTTGTTTTATCTAGCAGAACAAAAAAAGACAGGATCTTTATCTATTTGCATGCTATTTTGTAAACCAAAATTCAACATAGAAGAAATCTTGTACTAACGTGTGTAAGATTTTTTTTTTATTTTGCTTTTTGTCCTCTAAAATCTATATTAAAGAATATGTTCCTTCCTAACCTTGCATGATGAGTGAAATATTCTGCTGGAATACCTGTGCTTAGGCTTTACCACAATATAACATAGAGACTAATTGTGCCAACATTTAATGAGTCTGAACTTGTAGAATGATGTTTAAACGTCTGCACTGGATTTTGTTGTCTGTTTGTAGTGCATGTATTTATTATTTCTTTCTTGAACTCTAGTGTTGTCTGTTTGTAGTACATGTATTTATTATTTCTTTCTTGAACTCTGGCACAAAAAGTATATGAATACACTATTTTTTGTGATGTTATGCAGGAAATACTAACAATGCCACTTACTGGAAAGAGAATATTCAGAACTGTGATACAACGTAATGGCTTGTGATGTCTCTACTACTTAGTGAACCTTTTTGTGGTGAGATTAGTTAAAGGTTACTCGACCAAATTGGTTGTTTGAACTTTACTTCATTCTCATGTGTTTGTCATGCATGAATGCCTTCAAATATGTTTTCTCGATTCTTATCTTTAAGTAATAGCTCAGTGATAGCTTGTTGTGCTTCTAAAGGTCAATAAGATGCATTAGCCATAATTGTGCATTTTTGTAATATTTATTCAGATTTAGTTAGTTGAAGTGTTTATATAGGTGTTAGAATTTAAGCCTAGCAAACTGTGACATTTCGAAAAATTGAGTGGTGACTAGGATTGAAAATCTAAGGCCGATGATAGAAGTTGATTTTAATTGATTATAGCTCTTGGGAAATGATTAATGTTGTGTTTGTGTTTATGCTTGACTCTTGTAGTAATTTTCACTAACTTGCAATTCTTTGACACTTTGAGTATATAGCCTTGAGCACTTGAGTTTTTTTCTTGCTTAGAGAATGTTTATGGAAATTTAGTAACTTTCATGATCTTATAGGATTCTAAAACTTGTTTGATTGTCACTTAAGACGAAATCATAGACTACATGACATTAGGGATATGCTTTAGGCCTTTTTTGGACCATTTGAGCCTTTCAAGTCAACTTGTTTATAATTTATTATTCCTTCCATACCCCGTTGAGCCTAATTGAGCATTTTTCTTTGTCAACCAAAAATTTATTCTAGCCTAAAAATACTTTTCCTAATTGTTCACCTTCAGTCATAACACATGATTATTCTAGAAAAAAATATTTAGAGCTATGAAAATATTTGGGAGGATGGTTGGATTTGGAAATGTTATTCCATGCATATTTAGATATCTTCCCTACAACAACAAAAAAAAAAAAGAGGGAGAGAAAAAGAAAAAAGAAAAAATAAAGAACAAAGAAAAAAGAAAAAAGGAAAAAAAAAGAGAAAATTAAAAGGGAAGTGAAAAAAATAGTGACAAATTGAAAGTCGAAAATAAGTTATGCGGTGTAATTAGGAGAAGTTGGTGCTCTTAAGAGACTTCCTAGAATGGCTATGTGTTATGGGTGATTTAAGCCACAATATTATCATTTATGCTACCATTAGCCTATCCACACATTACAAGCTCATTAAAGTCCTAAT